>OMKL01033116.1:0-11976 GCA_900302295.1 Parasudis fraserbrunneri
GTATATGTGTTCTGCTACCACACAGAAATCCAAAAGTCAAATTCCTCCCCCTTTCGCACCAAAAGCAATATGACGTCAATACTGCTAAGAGTGGGATGTTCAGAAGAGCAAGTTTAAAAAAAATAATAAAAAAATAAAAAATAAAATAAGGAGGAGGATTGTAATGACGATTGTAATGACGAGGGTATGAAGGAGGAAGATGAGAAAGCCACTTTTGCAGAGTTCTGTCATCCTGTCCCCTGGCAGAAAATAGAAGCAGAAGGACTGGACTGTGACTATGCTTCACTTTTTATTAATGAGGAGGCAGACCACCTCTTTGCAAAACTGGAGGAGGTGGTGCACGCAACAGGTAACGGTAGGCTATGTCGACAAATGAATTAATGTCCATCATAGTTATTTCCATACATTATTACTGTTGAATGGTCATGGTTGTTTTCCCCCCAGGGAATGAAGCAAATATCCAGATATTTGGAAAGGTCTACAAGGTGCCTAGAAAGCAGGCAACATATGGGGATGCAGGACTGAACTACACCTATTCTGGAGTTAAATATGTAGCCTGTCCATGGACTCCAACCTTGGAATACATTCGTGACGCTGTTACAAAAACTACAGGACAGACATTCAACTTTGTCTTGGTGAGGAAGAGGTATTACTGGATATTTTCCAAAATTTGAGAAATGTATTATTTTCTCTACAAAATCATTTCTCTCTCCACCAGGTATAAGGATGAGAAGGATCACATGGGGGAGCACCGCCATGATGAAAGGGAACTGGATCCCCTCTGTCCCATTGCCTCCGTCTCTCTGGGGGCAGCACGGGACTTCATCTTCCGACACGGAGGCACGGGGAAAACAAAGCAGTCGTCAGATGGACCCGGTAAAACTGGAAGCCTACTGCTCATGAACCCACCCACCAACACATACTGGTACCACAGCCTGCCTGCTCGTAAGGTTATCAAGCCCCGCATCAACCTCACCTTGAGACGTATCCTCTTGCACAGCAATAAATGAGGGTTAGCCATGGCATGTTAGAACTCAGCTGTCACCAGTCATCGTGGTGGTCGACATCTGGACCGACAGTGCTCCCAGAGGGACTGACAGAAGTCCTTCACGAAGTACGTTACTGTTTAGAGTGTGAACAAAGGTGCACCTGGTGATTTGCATGGAATTCAAATCACGAAGTGGGCATTCAAATGAGTGAGCATCCATTGATTATGATTCTTACCCTTGGTGCTGATACATTAGATATGAAAACAAAACTTTACTATGATGCACGTTTTTTGTGATGTATTCATGCCTTTAATTGTAGTCACTGCATATTTGAGACATAACAAAGTGGGTTAACAAATGGAGCTATAATTGAGCAAATTGCTACCTTGTGAAAAAAAAAGCTGTACAAATAAATATTTGAACGTTTTTATTTTTCATAACTGAAATCTGTGAAAACAATCATCTTTACCGATCACACACACACACACACACACACACACAAAAACACACAATCTTATATAAATATACATTAGTGCAAATTGATCAGCAAACATTAACAGGAGATTCTACATGAGGCCATATCGTAATTTGACTTCCAAGTGGCCAGCAGGACATAGTGAAATGGCAGTATCTCTTACACACAAGGAGGAATCCTATTGAGCAAAACATCATGCCAACATATCTGCAGTCATGCTCTGACTACCATGAATTAAAATGCTCGGCTATCTGGACTTCAGCAGTTAGGCAATGTTTACTATCAGTTACACTGCCTTATTTCAATGTTTACTATCGGTTACACTGCCTTATTTGAATATATTCACAATGTTCATAATTCGTGGCTTAAGGTTAAAATCTTAACACTGGCAAGATGGCACACAATTCACTGGCTCTCTTCTTAGTGGTCTCAAAGTCACAGTCCGGCTGGTAGTAACCACTGGGTTTGTTCTGTGGTACACATGACTGGAAGGAGGATGTGCCGTCAGGCTGAGAGGCTACTCCTCTGACTGTCTGGTGAGGCTGAATCGTCGGACTCTTTCATAGAAGAGTAGGTAAGCGTTGGAGGATAGTGCCTCCTGCAAGCTGGCTTTACGCACTGAATCATCCGACACCCAAAGCCACTGGGAGCTGAAGGCTGTGGGGCTGCAAGGAGAGGAGGGGCAGCGCCGGTATGTGACAAAGTGTCCTGAGTGCATGTCGCCATGGTGGACTAACACGGCCATGAGTTGGAAAAGGTATTCTGAAGAGCTGGGAAGAAGATGACATATTGTATATAAATCCATCAGTGCCAAGTAGATTGGCCTTGTGGATTGATTAAACTCAAGAAATGGACTGATTGGGTTAAGTTTAACAATGGCATTTACAAGTAGAATGAATTACATGATACTGCAATAAACAAACTTACCATAAAATAGAAAATAAAAGTATCCAGTGTAGAGGGATAGAGTGCTAAGGGTGTAACCATCTCAATACAGAATCGAATATTAATTTTTTTTTTTACCTTCAATACAGTGTATTGAAATTTTAAAATGTATCGACATTTTAATAGGTCCCCTCTCATTCTCTTCCTTAGGTCTCCATTTTTTTTATTTTTTTTATCTCAGTTTACCTGCAGGTATGGCTACTGCTATTAGCATAACATTTATGGCTCATTTTCACTTTAAGACTTTGAAATAAAATTTGTAATTTTCTGAGCCAAACCAAGCTGTCTAGTATAATCTATAATTACAGCTCTGTACATATAAATACATAGTACACACAAATGACTACAGAATCTGAACAGTTGTGTAGTGTTACACCCCTAGTGAGTTCTTTATCAGTCTTGTTAAAAGGATACTCAACCCAAAAAGCTGCTGTTCACACGGCCTGTCCACAAGAATAAGGCCCACATTTTTCAATGTGGCATAAAGAAACGTTTTAAAACTGCATTAAAATGTCCATCCAATGTCACCTAATCATCCCTGAAGATGCTATGAATCCCAAAACCTCACCCAGCCTTTGTACGACATCAGGGTGAGTGAAGAATGATGTAATTATAGTTTTTGTGTAGAGTATCCCTTTGATGTTTGCTTTTTATACTGCCTTCAGATTGGTGTTTTAAAGGCTGTCTACCTGTAGTCATAGGAGATGCTGAACTGTGGGCTCAAACCAGGAGAGCTCAGAAACATAGATGAGCAGGTTCCATTGGACAGAGGTTTGTTATTGTTATGGTGCTCTGCATCTGAAAACGGAAAGAATTACAAAAATAGAAAATAAAAACAAGACTAACATTAGGTTCCCCACTAAAGCCCCCATTATAGGCTGGTGCCCTGCAGGTTCAGCAAAAATACTGTTTGTAACTGAAATCAGAAACACTTTTTTAGCCAAATACAAACAATGTTAAGGAATTAGTCTTGGCGACACTTGCAGAGACATTCAGCACTTTCTAAGTTTCACAGTACACGCGGACACATATAGTGTATAGTGCAGTGACAACAGGACAACTTGCATACTGTGCATAGGGACAGCACAACAATATTAGACAGTAGACTGTACACATCACTCTGGAAACATCTACTTTTATGTAGCGCAATATTAATTATAACTCAGAAAATATTGTAAATATAAATATATTCCTGGATAGGTAGATAGCTTTATCCTACCGGTGCCATTGTGTGTGGGCTTGTCCAGGGCCTCCTCTGAGTTCTCTGCCTTGGTGGGCCTGGGAGTACAGCTGACGTGCTGGATCCTCTGGATGGACGCACTGTGTTTGTAGCGGTCCATTGACAGGTACTCTGTGAACTGCACATGCTCCTGTCTTTTGATAGGAGTCCCTTCACTGGACCACGTCAGTCTCTGCAGGTGGATACAGAGGCACTGGGGGAGCTGAAGAGGCGGAGCCAAACAATACATATCACATAGTTAAAGAATTATCTAAACAAACTGGCACAAAGAAAATATGTATGTATGTTAGTTAAATATGTGCACCCCATCTATCAAACAGACACAATGAGTCCAAATGCAGCAATCGATTTTGCTTCATTGTTGAAATATCCTTGCTTATACAGGCAAATAAAAACACTTTTATTTTATTACTTTTGCAAAATAGACAGTGAAAAGCATATTATTTCTTGGATCAGACCTTGGATCAGATTTCATTCTCCTGAACAGGCTCCATTACTTAAGGTTTGAGATAAACAGGCTCAAGGTATTATGTAGAAGCACCACCACTATCTTTAATGACACTGGTAGATAGATCACATGTTAATTACTAGATAAGATACAAATGTCCACTATCCATGTATTACCTTTCCCAGTTTAAGCTGTTTGATAAATGTTGTCCTTTGGCTTTCCAGAACCTGGCCATTCACCTGGGACCCTTGTTGAAGCTGAGAAAACATTCAAGTAAACAACCACTTCACATAATGAGTAGCGAGTCTCATGGAGCAGACATGTAAGCCCATCTGATGTATACCAACTCATATGAACGCAGAACATAAACTTTCCTTGCTACTAGCCTTGTCAAAGTCTTACAAATGGTTTTAATTGAATGACATGCTTTATCAAGTGATCACTTGTTACAATCTGTTAATACGTATAAGCCACTAATAACAATACCGGGGAAGTACCTTGGTGCAGTTTTCACACTCCACTTCCTTGATGGTTTCTGATGAGATGAAATGCTGAAGACACTGATCTAGAGAGACAGGCCGACCCTTGGGAAACACAACCATCAGTAACATTGTAATTACACAGCTTACAAGCTGTTCATGGTTAAAGCCATGAAT
Organism: Parasudis fraserbrunneri; assembly: GCA_900302295.1. NCBI lineage: Eukaryota > Metazoa > Chordata > Actinopteri > Aulopiformes > Chlorophthalmidae > Parasudis > Parasudis fraserbrunneri. Next base: position 4,754 of record OMKL01033116.1, read on the forward strand.
CCAGGATATTTTGACCATCTAAATTTGGGGCAAATATACAACATGGGGACAAATCTATGTACTTTAAGAGTTTGACATATAGATGGAAAATATGCTTTTTGGGGAAATTGTCCATCATAACTCAAAATACAGGTATTTTTACTCCAATACTTACAAACACTTCACATGTAAACAAAAGCATTTACAGCCATAAAACTCTATAAAATTAATTTATATACGGATAATCCTTGTATCAAGAACTCAGTCAATCACCTTATTTTGTTTTCAGTGGTGGGGCTAACGTTTTGTTTACATTTTGATTGAGGATTGGGCGTTTAAGCAGCTATGCTATGCTTAATGTGCTTCACCATAATATTCAAAAGCCCTGTTCCTGTTCCAGCCTCTGTAATTTCCCTCAAATGACGGACTTTATGCCTTAATGTAAAAGGTCATGATCTATTCTACACTCAGCTGCTGAAGATGTAATGCTGTTACGTTACAGAGATGTCAATTGGAACTAAATTGCTACTATCAGGTGAACTGTAAGATTCATACTGGATTAAAATTATGAATCTGTTAGATCTGTTACTGTTGGTAATTACAATTACAGGACCTCCACCCCTATAACTAAATTCAGTTTGAATAGTGCTTTATGTGTTCGTTCCCAGTACTGGCCTTTTAACTTACCCAGTGAGGTGGGGGGATGGATAGGGAGAGGCTCTCAAAGGAGTCATATCGTACTGGACTCTGCCAAAAAGTGCAAAATGTTGAGTTATTCAACAAAATTGGTCAAATAAGACAACCTTGCAATCAAAAGTTTACAAAAGTAGACTCACTTGTTGTTCACAACGCTTGCACACCATGTTGCTTGTTAGACGGCCATGAAAAGGATGTTGAAACTTCCAAGGACTTGGTATTGGGTGAAGAGGGGCTGCAAAAGGAAAAAATAATTGACTTTTTGCTGAATGTATTTCTCCAATCTGTCTAAAGAGAAGTTGGTTCACTCTGCCACCATCTTAGTAACAGGGACAGACCAGACCCCTATCTCTTTGAATGGAGAGTCATCTGTATTCAGAAATCTGTCATACATATCATCGTTTGTCACTGGTAAATTACTGACAACACAGAATGGTTAATTTGGTCAAAAGGGACAATTTTGTGATAAAAAAAATGCCTTTTGGCCCACTTAGACCAGCTTCTACACATGCACCATCCAGTGGTTTCTGCCACAGTCCTTAGTTACCCTGGCAACCACTCACTGCCGATACTCAGTCTTTTGGCAGAGATCGTTATTAATTTTAAACATCTTTAAAACGTACATTTCACCTTGAGATGCAGTAAATTAACTCGATATGAAATCACATCACATTTAATTAATTTATTTTGTAGCAAGTAGTTTCATCATTGCTGCCATTTTTTGTGTTATGGATGTCGCAATTCAAAACTACCAAAGTGCCATAGGTTCCCTGCTTCTTACCCCGACTCCTGCAGCTCAAAGTCTTCTCATCTATTTCTGGGAGGTTCTGGTATAAACAGAAAAGAGAATGAATAAGAGTAGAACCATACAATTACTATTACATTTCTCACTCATAAGGAGCTATGGTATCTATAAAAACACAGATATTTAAAAGAACATAAAACAGAATGGATATAAATGGATAGATGTGCTCCATCAGATTTGCAAATCTTCCACAACACACACATGTGCTCCATAATTCTCTACACCACTTCACCTGCAACGTGTACAAAAAAGGTTTGTTTTCCTCTAAAACCCTCTTCTCAAATGAGCAGGTTTTTACAGTTTACAGTTTTTGGCATTTGGCTATAGAGACTGGATTACAAGCAGTCATGGTCTCTATACATATTTTATAACTTATTGTTGGAATGAAAAGTGAATATTGTTCCTTTAGCCTATAGGTCTAAGTCTTATAATAATTGCATCTGTTTGATAGTGACATTATCAGCTCTCACCGCCACCTTCATTAATACTGACACATTTTCTAATTAGTGAGGCACATGCCACACCAGGCGCGGCCAGGAAGAGTTTTTAAATAGCTCCAAACTTTGGCATAGACAGGACTTGGTGTGCACACAGAAGCCAGTTTGGCCTGTGATTTCTTCTTTAAAAAGGTAGAATCTGTAACGCTGTGACCTCTAGACAATATAGCCCCTCTTTGTACTGATTTTTTGTTAACGTTTTTTTGTTTTGGTTTGATATGTGGGTTGGAGTTGAATGGGGATAGGTGAGGGGTTGCTGTTGCTGGCCACACCTCAGGCTCTGCCAAGACAGGTCTGGAGAAATTCACACTATAATGAGTTATTATATAGCTATAATATATATATATTTATAATAATATGACATATATAGCTATAATATAATATATATAGGTATGTCGTAACTTATTATACTGTGAATTTCCCTTGACCTCTCTTGGCAGAGCCTGAGGTATGGCCATCAATAGCATCCCGTCCCCACTCAACTCCAACCTACATATCAGACCAAAACAAAAATTTTTAACAATGTGCAATACCAAGCAGGCTTAGTAGGGTTAAGGGTTAATCTTTGGCTAGAGGTCACTGTTTGACGGCATTACAGAGTCTTCATGGCCTTTTTCACTGAATCAATGAATGTTTTATCTACTCAGTCAAATTTGTTTCCCCACTATATAACTGGGTTCAATCACCATCAACTTGCAACAATTTATCAACATGTGCAAGAGAGGCTGGTTCCCACAATGGTTATTGTGCTTTGTGCTGTCAACAAGGTGCATGAGAAAGCAGCAGCATACTTTTCTATGGAGACATACAATTTACATTTACAATTTATTAACATTTATTTTAGAATTTACTTTGTATACAGAGATGCCGAGTTCCTAATGTGTTTCTTGTGTTCCCTACAGAAAACTGCAGGCTGTAGAGTAGAGCAAATTTGAAGCACCTGTATGCAGATAAAATCCATATGGAGGGAGTTTTTGGAAATAAGGACAGCAGTGACAGGAAAAGTTATTCAAAATGAGAGGTGGAAATAAGAAAAGTTATCAGCTCAAGTTAGGGGGTCAATTGGTTAGACATGGTCAAATAGGTTGGATGGCCATTCTTGTTGGCTACTCAATCTTGTATATCATCACTCCTAAGGTTTCACAATTCAACTATTTCTCTGCAGTTCTTAAAACTGCCCTCAGTATCTGTTTCACTCCAGCGCCCTTGTTTGCATGACATGTAAAGAGAAACTTGCCTCGAGGGACTGCATGTCGAACAAGTGAGTGACTTTGGGTTGTCGATCTCGCTCCTCCTCCAAAGAGGATGTCAGGACATGAAAAAGTTCATGGGCATCCTAAGGAAGGGGAAAAGGACAAAAAAATAAACAAGAACTGGGATAAATCACAGGACCACATGTTAGAGAAAACACAGAAAAAGTCATACATACAGAATTACTACCCACCTGTTCTTCAAAGGAACTAATGTGCCACCTGTATAGTCTGAGAACATCCAACAGGCATCCTGCATCAAGTACATCCTCCTCTCCGGAGTCATCACTGGACAGGGCTGTGAGGCATGTATATACTGATCAACATTGTCCATGTCACAAATACAGGCTAACACAGTCAAGTTTCCAAAAGGTCCTGTGATCATCCATTGTCCTTACGTACCATTGAGGAGTTGAAGGAGAGTCTTGGACAAATGGCTGTCTTTGCACGGCTGGCCCTCAGACGCCTCTGAGAACTCCTCCAGCCACCTGATGAAGGACGGACAGGCTGCCAGTCCTTGAAGCAAGGAGTTCATGAAGCAGGTATTGCCCAAGTTCAACAGGCCTGGAACCATGCCTATGACAGAGAAAGGTCTTAGTACACTAATGCATTATTGTAACCATTACGAATGTACTGTATTAGGCAACCTGTGGTATACATTTGCTGTGACATTTCTTACCTCTCTTCCTCTTCTTACGCTCTGTAATTGGGCCCCATAGCACATACACGCCAGCTGCCATGGCTGCAGCTATCCCACCAATGACGCCCCAGTTTTTCATCATCTTGCTTCTGAAAATGCAGTGCACAGCAGTGAGCATTAATTGGCATCATCTTCAACAGATCATCTAAACTATCGATACTAACTTCAAGGCAGAAGTAAAACCCCTCTTATCTACCACACCATGTTCTGGACCTTTTAGTCTCATATGTTCAGGCCCAGAACATTAAAAACTAACACGTCCAGACTATAAAAGACTAACATGTCCAGAGCATGAGAGACTAACAGGTCCAGAACACAAGACTTAAGGCCCAGAACATGCACCATCATCTCATGGCATTTAACTTGGGTACATTCCAAAGCTCCTCACTAATGCCTCTTTTCTTCATAGAGCTATTAACTACCATTGGCTTCCAACCAGGAAGAAAGTAGTTTGGAGCAAATGAGGGCAGTTAGGGAAGAGGAGAAGAGAGAAGGATGAGGGGAGGAAAACATTTGAACAGCATAAAGAAAAAATCCAAAATAGAATTCACATTATTTCTATAATATTATACAGCTCAGTTTTGATTTGTGAACATGAACAAGTCTCTCTTTAAGCTGAATACCAGATACAAGACTGAAGATATCATCAAGATACAAATCCCAGAGCTGCTCCATATAGACAGTGAATAATGGAACTCCTTGGACACAACGACAGTACCCATGGTGATTTTACCCAGATATAGGTACATTTTCTTATTCAAAAGATAAAACTCATTTGGATGTAACAGCGAAAACAATATTTCTAGGAGCCCACAAAGTCTGCCACCAATTCACTGTCAATGGACCAAGTTTTCAAGTCTTGACTCTTGATGCTCCGATTTCCAGTTTAGAGACAGCTGTCTGTATTCATAGATATTGACTCAAATGCCTTTAAGCATCATAGATAAGACACCCACTGATGATCTCATTATGTCAATGAATGTGTCCCCAACGAGCTTGTTACTCAATTTCAGCAAGCAAACAGTGTGTGCGCATGTGCATGTATGCGCATGTGTGTGTGTGTGTGTGTAGGAGGGTAACCCTTTCACGACCACACTACAGAAGGTAAATCCTTTCATTACCACACTTCACAATATTAAATCTACAAGGTCCTCATTCACAATGATGTCAGTGAGTCAGTCAGTGATCCATGAGCCAGTGTGGTAATGATAGGGTTAACCCTCTAGTATGGTAGTGAAAGGGTTAATCTTCTGTAGTCTTGAAGTGAAAGAGGTAACCCTCTGTAGTTTGGTGATTAAAGGGTTATGTCTAGATCTTTTTACATAAACAAGTCTCCATTTACATGAACAAGTCTCTCCCCAAGCCAGAAACAAGGGAGCCAAGACTCTCTTAAATGAACAGCCTACTCCATCAAAAAATAAAATGTATTAATTATGCTCATAATCTCTTACATGTCCCAAAACTATAAACCATCTTGAACAAATGTATTTGGTTTTAGAGTTATTGAGTTAAGCTGTGTGATGTCATTATGGAGTAGCTATATTATTTCAGGAAGTAATACATAGCCTATGTGAGATTATTGGCATACTAAATTAGCTTTATTTTTGGTGGAGTGTATCTAATCCTAAAGCTGCTCTTCATAGTGAAAATCAGCTTTGTGAACAGCAGTAAATGGCGTCAAAATATCGACGTCTGGGTCGCGGAGGAAGGGAAATTTGATTTTGAATGCGGGAGAGAAGCACATTGTCCAGTCAAACGTACTCTAATCAATTATAAATATGAGGAGTGTACACCTTTAACTGAGGCGTCCTACCTACGCTAATCAATTACACGAATAGGCCTAAATCAAAGGCCTACACCTTAATAGGATGGTTCATTCGTCTACAGTGAATAAATACACGGCCTGGCACGACCAACATGAGTGACGTAAAGCAAAGCAACATAGCTAGGTCGTTGGTGGCTAGCTAGCTAAGCTAGCAAACTTTTAATGCCAAGTTTACTGTTCGCTGTAATGGCACGCAGACAGTGCATCGTCGTGGATCCAAGTGCTTACCTAGGAAGCTAGTTTTAGCTCCAGCCAATACCACTAACAACTGAAACTAACCGTCTCTGTTGTAACCTTAGCATTGTGGCTAACTTACCCAATAACATTGATCAGGATTGTGTAAGCTGCCCCCACGATTCTAACCAACACGCTATTCTACCTTCATGATATCAGTATCCAGACAGCTATTTTCTCTTCTCTGAAATTTTACATTACATTACACACAATAGTTAGCTAGCAACTTTGCTGTGCCTGTGTTTAGGGTAACGTTACGTGCGAATCTTGTCACTGCGCATGTAACGTTTAACGTTAGCGAGCCCAAAGCAGATGCGCTCTTAACCCCAGCCATGAGTGCACGCCACGACGTGCCTTTCAACAAATTATCAAACTAGCATTCGCTTATTGTTTGCCAGCATTGCGATTTTACCTGACTATTGGTCCAGTGCTAAGGAACTCTCGAACAAGCTTTTCAGAGCTCTGTGTTCTGCACCACAACATTCTGTTCTCATCGCGGAACTCCGTCTTTTCTGTGTTGGGTTTCAGACGGACTTTACAAGGAGCCGTACCGATATGTTCGCAGATGTTCGATGGGATCATTGAACTATATAAAACCGGATGGGACATATACTGGATATACATAATTATATGGATGGGAATAATAGAGAGCATTAGAATAGAGTGATTTCAAAACCACATCATTTGGATGTTTATATTCTATTTGAAGCCTTTATTAAAATCTGAGGATTCCTTTTTTTCTGATTTAGATCAGATGTAAAAAATAAAATAAAAAAATAAAAAAGTAACTGCATACCACGTCCCATAATTTGGAGATACTTCGATTCTGAGTAGCCTACTAATTAAAAAAGAAAAGTCTACAATTATCTTCACCAACTATCAATAAAAAGTTTGAGTTGTTGTCGTGTTTATAAATGATAGGCCTAATATATATTTTATCATGAACAACAATTCACAATAATAATAACAATAATAATAATAATGATACATAATTATATATTAATATGCACAGGGATAGCAATTAAGACATATGACCACTATGATTCTAGTATGATATCTGATTTATGTCAAATTATTGAATGTAATTCTTCTTCTTCTTCTTCTTCTTCTTATTATTATTATTATTATTATTGTTTATATTTTACCTGAACATGACCTTAATAAGTGATGACCCATATATTTTTCAGTTTAATATGCCAAGCATTCTTTAAAGTAATAATTTCTAGCATTTTCATAT
>OMKL01033130.1:0-15819 GCA_900302295.1 Parasudis fraserbrunneri
CATGTAAGGGTAATATACAATATGTATTAAATATCATAGATAGTTTAAACAAGTGCGTGCATAAGAGAAACCTTGTGGTACAAGTATTATTGCTCAAGTTATCTTACAAAAATATGCACATAGTGTGACTGTAATCAAAGGTCACTGCAACCTTGCCCAGGAGCAGGGATGGAAACATAACATCATATTAGGCACACAAAGGATTTCTCTCAACAGGCTACGCAAGATGACCAGAAGACTGACGTGACGAGAGGCTGGGACCAGCCTAGAATGCACCAACCAAAGACGGCCAAGTTTAAACCACGGCCCTCTTCTTCCATAGTTTCCACCAATGATTAATCAGAACAAAATCATATTTAACTAATGTACAAACAACAGAAAGCGTTCTTTTCGGGATCTAGTGGTTGCAGTTAACTGTTTACAGCCTGCGATTTCTAACCTGTTAAGAAACCATGTACATGTGCCTTCCAACTCTGTGACAAATAAACCTGTGTTCATCAAACTCATATTCCGTGTTCCAGGGTCAACTCTTTGCAAACAACCAACGCGCAACCCTAACACATCTCTCAGTCTCTACAGTCTACGGTCACCACACCGTTAGTAAAAGTTGATCAAGAATATGATAACTGTTTTAGGCTAACGTTACTCTTTCACGAAAAAGTTCATGTATGCTAGGCAGGGACAACGGGTGAAAATTTGCTCTATCTAACTGGCACATTTACATTGATGTGGGAACTGACAATGTTGATTAATGCGCATTGTCCCTGGGTAAAACATAAATAAACAACAACTTACTTGGATTCATTCCAAAAGGCCCGTCCTGAGCCCACTGGGCCCCGCTCCAGTGCTTTGGGCCTAGCTGTGCCCCATCCATATGCTCTAATCCAACCGGTGGAGGCTTTCTCTGGAGGTCCGGAGAGCTCAAAGGTCTAGGGGGCCCCTCTTCTCTAGGTGTTTTTTCATGAATTGTTGCATCCTGGAGCACAGCATACGTTTTCCCATCTGCATCTTGAAATCGTCGCCGTGGCATCTTGACGGCGATCTCCTCACGGACTCCTCCCGAGTCTGGGAACATCAGTCCACATGTGTCCTCCGGTTGGACATGGGCACTCTCCCCGGAGACAATCAACGTGCCATCCACCGCTGCTTCACATCCACTGGCACTGGGCCCGACCCGTGACTCTGAGCGGGTCTTTTGAGATTTTTTATTTCTCCGCTGAAGGGCCATTATCTTGGTCCGTTGAGTAATCAGAGAGCATTTCCAACAGGTGCAGTCCGCAAATTGGCACTTCTTCGTATGTCCCTTTTGTGGAACGATGAATCCATGATTTCTGCATCTGGCGCACTTTGGGTTTCGTGGCGGCCTGGCAACATCTGTTAGGTTGTTTTTCATTTTAGAGGGAGACATGATGAAAGTGTACTTGTTTGATATCGAAAATTATGAACTTAACGTTATATCTATCTATTATTTGCTCTATTATTTTTTTGTGATATGGTTTTCAGTCAGTCTGTCAGTCAAGATGAGACTCGTCACTCAGAAACGTTGGCATTTAAATGGGCACGTGACAGGCTACACAACATTGTATCATTTTGTGGCGTGGGAAAAGTTTACAAACATTGTTTCCATCAGGTGAGGCTCATCACTGGAAATTTACAGCATCAATCTCAGCAAGACAGGTTTAATCTACCTCCAAAATCCAAGAATATGAAGTTGAACAGTTTCTTCTAGACTTTAATTTCAATTCAAGTAGCCTATACAAATATGGTCACAGCCATTACTGGATAAAAGGATGCTTTCATTTACAATCCGTTTACCTTGAAACATCCTTCTGAGTGATGAAAGTGGTCAAAAGCATTACAGTTACTATGTGTATACCTTTGCTTTGTCCACTGTGCAGTGTGATGAAACTGATACACCAGATGAAATGCATCTTCAGTAAATATCAACCATAAAGGCTGTATAACCAATGAGCGTTTTGCTCAGAAAATGTGGAAAGTAATATCCTATTCACTTTTTTGCCAAAAAAATATGATTCCATGTGACAAACTGTATTCTAATAAAAATCGTCATAACAATTATTAGCAGCCTTCACTGCAAAGCTAATTCAAGTCCTCCCAAGTTTGTTGTTTTGGAAAATTTCATTTCAGTGTTTTACAGTGATCCATATGAGAGTGGTGTTATATTGAGATGGTCATCAATATGGCATCAGAAAACCTCTGGCTAACCTAATATTTCCTCTGGTATAGCGAGTATCTGTCTTTCCAGTGGAACCAGTTTTATTTAAAGACCACTGAGACATACAGTTTGAGACGTACAAATACAAGAGGCTGAAATCTTAATGGAGCATCTCAAAGGAATTTGCAATGAGTCTCATGATGGCTGTATTTGAAGTAGTTGTACTGAATCTAAATGAAATTTAAAACCAAGAGACTCTGAGGACTTTAATTAGCTTTGCATCAAAGGATGCCAATAATTGTGAGAATCCTCTTTTGGAGAATAAAGGCTTATCACACATTGGAAATAAACATTTTTTATGAGTAATTGCCGATGATTGAAATAATCATCTTCCATTTTTTTTCTTAGCACAAAATATTTTTTTACCATGGCAGGCAGTAATTCTGGTGGGCGCTGTATATCCAGTAAATCATACAGTATAATTTAATTCATTAGCCTACAATGCCAACTAAATGTATATGTATAAAACCTTATAAATGGTGAATTATTATTTGTAATTGATTGTGTGTGTGTACACGTGTTTGTGTTCCCAAGGAGATGAGACAGAAGAGGTGGCCTTGATTTATGATTGTGTCAGATGCCATTAGCCATTTTGTGGCCGACTGCACAGAATTCCACTGTGTTGATTTACATCAGCCAAATCAGCTCTGTGTGTGTGTGCGCGCGTGTGTGTGCGTCTGTGCATGTGCACACATGCGCTCCATATAGTCATGATACAACTACAACAAAAAGAACTAAAAACTACAACTGCCTGCCATCTTCTGAACAAACAGTGTGAGACAAAGCCACTGACCAGCATCCATGTTCAAGTGGTAACATGTAGGATAACACAATATCGGTTTTCTGAATGTCACATTGTGATGACACATGTATGTAAAATGATGAGGCTGTTGTGGTAGACCCACAGAAGTAGGCTGTCCATCATAGATGTCCCATTTTCTCCAGCTCACTGTAATGCTGGATTATACATGGCTGTTTTAGGCATTTTGAGTATAGCTGTGATTGCCATGGGACAGTGTACAGTATGGGAAGATGGGGTCAGGGTATACCCACCTCCCCTCAGCAGCAGAATCACCTGCTCAGTTGCAGCTGCATCACTGCCTCACCATATGGAATTGTGAGATAGTTGTGTGCAGTGCTATTTGCCTTCCCGTCTATGCGTAAAGTCGTTCGGTATTGTGAGCTATTAGTATGCGTTTCATGAAATTAGAATATAGAAGGTTTCAACTTGACAACAAAAACAACCAGCATTCTAGAGTGGACTACATTTGATTTCTTGTCAGTTGTTATTAGCAAACACTTTCTGCAGCAAGGAGTAGGCCTATTTAAGAACTGTGAGGAATCCTTGCATTGCAATAGGAAATCAAATGTAGTCTTAGCTGTTTCCTATAGCAACACATTAAACATTCTACTGAAACCGTCTAATATTCCTGCAAATAGGCTATCTTTAAACTACATATTATGGACTTGTTCGTTTGCATATGGTCCCCAGCCATTTTGGGTTGGCATGATAAGTGTAATTTGAGACTTAAACAAGGTCTCTTAATAGGGGTTCTTTTAATTCAGCTTTCCCTGCTACTTTAGCTGTGATTTAAATGAATTTTGTTGAACCACTTAACAAATCTGCCCGTTACGATTTTGACATTGCCTCAATCGATTAACAAACATCGTTCTCTCTCCCTCTCTATGTTTTGCTTCCTGTGTAATCCTCGGTGTACCAAATGCATTTTAATTTAGTCATGATTCACTCAAATTGACTGCAAACTCAATTTAGTCTGTGTTATCTCAGATTGAGTGAGACTCACATTTGATCCAGTTAATTTCTTTCACTACAACTGCAAAGGGATTTGAATACATTAATCATGCCTTTTTTTAACCTGTATTTCTCTTGGGCAAGCCATAGATACTGTAGTGGTTGTCTTGAAATGTTCCAAGAATTATAGCACACATTCCATTTTTATACAATTCCATTTTAAATCCAAATGTGTTCCTGTGTGAGGTATTACCATGACCACCTGCTTTCAGCAAATAACCCTATTTAATAACTGCTGCATTTTACACTGGCCCTGTAATTATAACCAGCAAATCTTTTGTTTATCAAGATTACCAATTCATTTTGCCCATAGCTCTTTGGATAATGTTAAAAGTACTGTAATCAGTGACATTTCAGGCCCTCGATTTTTGCCACTGCCCACTGAGGCAAGAGAAAAATGCCATGGGCCTAGAATCGTGCTTCAGTCCTAGTGTGACTGTTTTGGTACCGTATAATAGACATCTACCTTGCCTTCATTACTCAAAGTGCTTGGAGGTCATTTTCTTATGAAAAGATGGAGTAAGGAGGATTATTTGTGGTGGGAGATACTGTATTTGAAGCATTTTGTAGCATGACTAACCATCATGGTGACAGCTGAGAATGAAGACAGAATTGGTTACAGAGAGGACAGAAAAGAACCAGTACGATGTTAGTTGATGTTGTCAATCTATTCATTCTCAGACACTGATTTCTGGAACAGATTCAAACACACGTCAAACAACCACAGTGGTTTCCAATTGACCTATCTCAAACCCCACCCTCTTTTCTTGATCCTCCAATCACAACTGTTGCTTTCCTTGCAACAGCTGTGATTGGAGGATCAAGAAAAGAGGACGCATTTGAGATAGGTCAATTCTGTAACCTATATCCCCACAGCACAACCATGACAACAGAGTATCATTCCCTCTTTAGTGCCATGTCTTGATTGGCTATAAGGATGCAACTATTTTTGTGTGTGTGTGTGTGCGCACGCGTGAGAGAGTTTATGTATGTGCACATTTATTTGTGTGTATGTGTGTTAAGGTTGTAGGGGATTTAGTTCCACTTGAGCTTATCTCCATTAAAATGACTGATTATACTGTCAGCAGTGGTCGTGGCCTAGATTTGAGTGACAGCGCCGTTCGCTCTGGCCGAAAGCCACTGGGCCCTGTAAATAACATTGTTGCACTTTTCCCTGCACAGTAAAGTGTAACCTCGTTGTGTTAAGCAAGAGCAATAACAGAGCAGTTTGGTTAATGAGAGGTACGGTGGCTGCTGCTGCTACTAGGATACTGTAGCCTCCGGTTCACTTTATCATTTGCATATAGACGAGAAGTCCCATTTTGCATAATTTGTTTAGTGAGTAGTCTATTAATAATGTGGTTGTTGAATAGAATACAGTATAGCAGTGCAAGAAAAGAAAATATAGTACAACTTTTTCTTTTGGTAAGATGCTGAAACAGGTGGCAACCTGGGGTGTCCTGTGGCATGTGGTTTGAGTTCTGTTTGCCTGTCAGTCCCATCCTCCCTCCCATCTTTCCTGCCTTCTCTACAACTGGTGTACACCTACAATGTAACAACAGTGCCAAAAACAAAAGAAACCAAATACACACAAAAAAGTGTTTAATTCCTCTTTAAATTCAGACAGAACTATGATTTCACAGCAGAAACAAATGAGGTGATTCTCACAGGGATGATCAAAGGAAATTAGTTCAAAATAAATTGGGTTGAAACTCCTACACCTTTCTTTCTTTCTTTCTTTCTTTCTTTCTTTCTTTCTTTCTTTCTTTCTTTCTTTCTTTCTTTCTTTCTTTCTTTCTTTCTTTCCTTCCTTCCTTCCTTCCTTCCTTCCTTCCTTCCTTCCTTCCTCCCTCCCTCCTTCCTTATTCTCGGTTGGAGATACAGTGTCATACCCCTGAGTAGGCCTATGCCTTTAAAAGATGCCCATACTGGGCTTTCCATATGGGCCCGATTATGACTTGAGATAAGTGCGCGCAGTGTGGAGTTTATACTAAAGTTGAGCTACTCCCAATTTAAATTTATGCTTGCAATGAAGTCACTCAAAACCGCACCTGGAGGCGTGTCTCAAGATTGTCGGCTAACAGACTTTCAATTTAAGTTAATTTTGACTGCTCGACACAAGCTCCTGAGAAAAGGTGGAATAAGTCCAGCGCCTCTCTTGACCATTTTCCATATTGTCTGGTTTGGTGTTATTATTTACGAATATTATTTAGAATCGAAATGTAATACTATTATTTAGGATCTGTGGCATTGGTTTATCTTGATATTTGTTCTAATATTGTTTGCTTGTTGTGTCTGATGCGGTCGATATTAAAAATAAAAACTGTTAGGATACTAACGTTAACAATACATGAGACGTTTACACCACAGAGTTCTGTCACTTGTTAGATCCAGGATGGTCAGCTGGAGAGGCCAGCTTGACACCCGTGCGCAAAGCTGTCCAACAGAGGCCACTGCCTGTCACCTGCCCAAATCGCCTTTTTCTTTACATCGTTGGTGCGGTGATATTTTGGGCTTCATTGTGCTTGGAAACCTCCGCAACGGGACCCGCCATTCGCTGAAAAAACGTTTATCTGCGTTTTGGCCCGGTTCTCTATTTTTTTTTTTCAGTCTGTCATGAGCGTGATTATGAGCTGCTTATATCTGACTGCTGGCTGAATGGGAGTGGATGTTAATTAGATAATTGCCTATTCAGCTCACCTATTCTACCTCAGCCTGCATGAGCGTCAAATGGTGTTCCATGACGAACGGACCATCGGCCATTGATTATCAAATCCGTTGCACAAAAGTTTTAAACATTCGAAACACACACACACACACACACACGGATGAAAGATTATTGGTATCTTGACGCATCCGCTCTATTATGACAGACGGTGACAGATGATCTGTCAACTGAAAGACGTCCCTTGTCAGACCGACTCTTTACAGTTAAAGGCAATTGTGTTTTAAATGGGATGAGGGAGACTGTCTCTCGGAGACATCCATTGAAAATGCTATTGCCCAAAGCATCCCTGACAAATAAATCGGCAAATCAGTGGGCGGGTGCTAGAAGACGAGCAATTTAAAGGTTTGAATACGAACATCCCGCATATATTTTGTATTAAGTTTGAGGACTTTCAAGCACAGTGCTTAAGTCCCTCTGAATCAGAACAAGTAGGCTACAGACCAGGAACACCACAGGTGCTCTAAATTGCTTGACCTCCTGACTAGCTTTCTATTTGCTGCTGCCAACCCCCACCACTCCACCTCTATTAAATGTCTGTCATGCCACTAAATTGATTCCGCTGGCTAGGTGGGTGTGATAAGGATAGCCTAGTGGTAACACAGTACAACTGCATGGTCTCGTTCTCTCATCCTCCCTCCCCCCTTTCTGTGTCTCTCCCTCGACATGTGCACACATGTGCACACACACACACACACACCAATTTAATTTAAGTACTTACATGCGAATAGTTATAAACATATTTTTGTACTACTGATATATATATATATATCCCTAAGTTTTATTTGGTTTCATTTAGTTATTGACGCCTATTATACATTTTTTTGCTACCCCACTTACTAATTGCTGTAGCCTATAGTAGGGTATTGCAAAGCATGGAGGAAATTAAAATTAGCCTATATTTATGTGCAGAATGGTATTGAGAAAACAACAAGACCACGTCGTCAATAGAGTATAAAGACTTAATTGTTATCCCCATCTTGGCATAATCCCCGCCCGACACGCCGCGTCGTCACCAATTCAAATTGCCAGTGAGGCAAAGGGGGGTTGAAGTACCACCGTCGCATCGCTAGAGGAACGGATTTCGGACAGGCTTTGTTTGTGGATGAGCTCCATCACCTCCTCCAGAAATGTGGACGGATATAAGGATATTATTACTTTTTCATTTGTTAGTCCTAAAACTTCATTTCTCAGTAGGTGAGTGCTGTTTTCTTAGGTGTTTAACATTGCGAGTGATTAAACTGAATGATGCAAGATGCGCTGTTTCCTCTGCGTGATAGGCTATTTCGGCTGAGGCGCTCCTGAATGATGGGATAAAAAAAAGAGGGAGAACACTTTTTATTGGTAACCTTAGTAATTCATTATTTAAAAGATTGGTTTTCATTGTATATTGGTTCCAGTATGATTCAATATAGTATGAAAAAAATGTCTGCGCGTCTGGCATGTGTTTCCTGGCTGTGAGCATCCATACTGCAACAGGGCTAGTAGTAGTAAGCTAGTCTGGACTGGAGCTTTGTCTTTACATTGAGAAGAATTTTGGACGATGGGCATGTATAGCCTGATCTCATAACCCAGTACGGAACCATCTTAATTGTCTAAAAAGTAGACCGATGAGTGAGTGAGAGAAACAACACTGACGCACAAAACGCCTCTGTCAATTGACTGAATGAATATGCTGAATATCAATTAGGCATTCATTTGCAAATGACAGTTGCACGAGCGCGGGTAGTATCGCTTGTAGCTGATCCATATGGACGTTGTTTTTCTGTTTTTCAGCAACAGAGGAGTGTGAGGATGGACAGTTTCAATGCAATAACAAAAGGTGTATACCCACCATCTGGAGGTGTGACGAAGACGATGACTGTTCAGACAACAGTGATGAGGAAAACTGCCGTAAGTGTAATAAGAAAAAAAGAAAATGATGAAGAAAAATAACTGTTCTCCCAAAAAAATAATAAGAGCCTTGGGGGGAAACATTTCTCTTTGTCTTGAGTTAAGATATCTAATCCGCTGCATTAGGCTATTCCACCCAAACCCTACAATTCATTAAATTGAAAATTCCCCCTCAAACACTGTTACCATTACCATGATCTACGTTATTACTTTGATATGAGTTCAGTATTTGTGAATATGAACAACTTTATTCTAAAGCCAGAAGCCAAATCAGCTCAAATCTGCTATCAAGAAACAAAACTTGATAATATAAACTTCCCCAGGGCTCCCATAATAAATTTGGAGAGTGCCTTTGTTGGAGCTTTTACATCTGAATGCATTGCATTTCAATGTAGTGCTAAAAGTTATGTACCAAAATATATGTTTGTGTCCATAAAATCCCCCCTGATGTTGCTGTTACTGTCTGTCCACATATGTGTGAACAATGTTTTTTTCCCCTGGTAGATTTTGCCTTTAGTTTTCATCCCTCTTTTTCTTTTAGCGTGTCCAATATGCTTACACCGTCTTCCTCTCTATTGGAGAAAAACTATGGGTTTACAAGGCATACCAAGGAAATATACCACTACCGGTACAAATGAAACCACCTCACGGTCTGGCTGTGGTGCTCCGGGGCCCACATTGTACACAGGTGATTTAATCCCTGCTGCTCCCAGCTCAAGGGGCTCATTTTGAAGCATGATTTACTGTTTTTGTTTTTTTTGGATGGAGGGGGGGCTTGGGGCCCTGCAGGGTAATAATTTTCTTTGGGGAGGAGCGGATGGTAATTGGGTGACATCGTCTTCCTATTTTCTACTTCTACATACAATGGAGAGCCTTCAGCTGACAGAGAGATTGTATGTTGTATGGGCCAATACATAGAGATTTGACAGGTACTCAGGATGCTGCCACCAAGCTGTGTTCTGTACAGAAATAATAGCCCCCCCCCACCCTATTTTCTGACTGCAAGCCAGTGGCCTATATTCCAGAAGAACACTCGCACTAGCTTGCACTAAAACAAATGAAGTTGTGCCAGAGCTGAAAAGGCTTTGTACATTTGCCACGCAGCTATGTGCCTTTGTGTCTGGGTTAATTGTAGCTCGGGAGGAATTCCTGCACCTCCCTGCACACATGTGCACACACACACACACACACACACACATGCATGTATGCCAGCATGCCTCCACTCACTCTCTCTCTCTCCCGATATGTCTCTCAGTCTCTCTTGCTCACTCTTCCCCCTTCTTTCCTCTTTTACACACACACACACACACACACACACACACACACACACACACATACACACACACACAAGCAGCTACTGTACACTTAGTAGCTAGATGATTTGTAGATGATAGAGATAGGGTCCCTGGAGGTGCTTGCCATGGTTGCCTGGTCTCTGAGACCAGCAGGATGTGTCCTCAGGCCTGCCAGGGAAAAACGGGTCATTTGGAGCATCTTTCCTCCTGAAACATTCATTTGCCGCTGTTCCGCAGACAACCCTTCTCATGAAATGTGTTCTGTGTTGTCAGGGTTTATTCTCTCAATATTTCTCTTCATGAAAGAGACGGGGCATCGTGAGAGACAGTTCATCACTCCTCCTGTCCGGAGATGTTCTTCCTCCGGTCACAGAGCCTCAGCCAGCCCATGCATTTAGGATTTGAGTGAAAATATTTCCTGCTGAAAGGCTTTTTGCCTAGACAGTCGTCACCCACACCGTTTGATGATTATGACAGTTCGACATTACATGCTATCATTCCATTAGAGAGAGGCCTTCCTCCTCTGTCAGTTTCTTCACTGTGTGTGTCACATCTGTGTGGGTGGGCAAATAAGGCAGATTGGCTTGTGCCGAGACAGATAGTCCCTGGCCAGCTTCTTCTCACAGTTTACTAGGCTAAGGGTAGTGGTGCTGTGTTAAGGCCTCAAATATTCCAATCTTCAGGTTTATTTTTTAGTACAGTATGTTGTCCTGGTTGGATACAATTCCAGTGTTAAATTTAAGGGGATTCTTGTGTATTGATTTCTCAGGAAGGGGAAAGACAGAGAGGGAATCAGTGTGGGCCAGTGAAGTGTGAACCTGTATAACAGGGGGGAGAGAGTGCTCAGAAGACTTAGCCGGTACAAAGAGCAAAGCCTGCACAGAACCGACACAATTAGCTGCTTTGTCTGAATCCTTTGGAGTGGTTGCTTTACTTGTTCAACAATCATGTCACTGGATGGATGAATGAATGGCCAATTTCATTTCTTCTTTTCTGTTGTGTGTTCACATTACGTCATAGCCACTGCACAATTTTACAACACAATGCCAAATCGGTTAAATGGACAACTGAATGCATGCAGTGGGCCATGGTATTGAATTAAGGCGGCAGTATACTGAAAATGAAGGCGGACTTGCCCAGAATAGAAACACAGTTGAATATACTGTACTTCGAGCGGCTCTGCACCAGTTGTAGATTATCCTAGAGATGTAACAGTGTGAACATTTCATATCACGATTATAGCGACCGAAATTATCATGGTTATCAGTATTATCGCAGTATTGTTAAAATGTTGATTGTTTTAATTGCTGAAAATGTTCCAAAGGTACTGATACACGCACTGAAATCATTTCACCAAGTTTTATATTGAAAACCACAAATTTAGCAGCACTAAGCACTTTTATGTTTGCATAAACATTAAAATAATAACATAGCCACATTTTTGCCCCTTAATTTTACTTAGTCCATGCACTGTTCTACTTAATTTCTATTGAATTTCTTTCTTAATTTACCTTCATTTTTATTTAATAATAAGGTTATTTTAAGGGTTTATTAAGGTGTAAAATTAAGGGACTCTGTACCCTAGTGCATTGTATTTGGAGTAACTTTACATAATTTCAAATAACAGTTGCATAGCTGCTCTTGCCAGGTTTTCATGGGCTAGGATGG
Organism: Parasudis fraserbrunneri; assembly: GCA_900302295.1. NCBI lineage: Eukaryota > Metazoa > Chordata > Actinopteri > Aulopiformes > Chlorophthalmidae > Parasudis > Parasudis fraserbrunneri. Next base: position 11,631 of record OMKL01033130.1, read on the forward strand.
CCTAGTTGTTTGGTTAAAAATGAAAACTACTGAAATCTTTTTTTGTGCTTTTGTTTTTAACATAGCCACTACTGAACATGTTATAGGGTGCAATGGGCGAATAGAGTCTGCAGACACACAACACATATAGGCTACAGCAGCAGAACAACATGTTGTGTTGAGTTACGTCACTGAAAGCTTCAGTTTACATTATTGACAAGCTATTAGCAAGTTAGACAGACAAACCATGACATTTACCCCCATTCCTAAGTCCCCACATCATGCATTGAGCTAGTTAACTTACGTTACCTTGCATTCGCTAGAAAACATGTGTGGTGTTCGCAGCGATTTTCTTTCTGCATGTTCTGCAGACAGGGTGACCATCTTCCATCAAGTTTCCCTCAGCACTGAGTTATAAAAACCAAAATACGACCACACTTCAGACTTAGTGCTCTTAGAAGGCTGAAAAATCTCCGGAGTGCTGTCCCTACCTTCCCCCATGTTTTCACTGACTCAACCCACATTCAGCGCTTGCGTCTGGGAGACTATTGCTTACTTTGGTTGATGCTGGACAGTCTCTCTGGACATTATTTACCGTGAGTTTTCAAAGCACTGTAATCAAACATGGTTTTAATGATAAATACATTTTGAAATGGTGATACTAACCATCGGGAATTTTACCGTAGTTATCATTAAAACCAGTAACTGTTTCATCCCTAGATCACACATTGGGAGCTGACGTGCAGAGAATCGAGAATAGGTCATTTCGTTCTTACGAACCAGCTGAAGTTCATCTCTGCAGTCAGTATACTGTCACCTTTAGGCCTGCAGGAGGAAACCCTTGATAGAACCCAGCGTTTTGCAGGCTCCATGTTGTAGGGTTCCTCACACCAAAAGCATGTCCATTGTTAGGGATGCACTGATCCTGGTACTGGATGGGGTATCAGGCCGATCCCAGGCTAAGGGGATTGGTATCTCAGAATTTCCCAGATACAAAAAAGATAAACCCACAGATTTTCTGCATTTTTGGCTCATAGAAAGATGTTAGATCTTTCTATTGGTGACCCCAAACTAATGGTCGACGTCTATACTGTTAAGTAAAACGAACGGATGGCATCAGTACTTGGTATCTATCAGCCAATACTTCAAGTCAGGGGATCAGTATCAGTATCGGCAGTGAAAATGTAGCAGACCACTTCACCTCTCTCTTTCCCCTCCATTGAGTTCCCATCAACCCATCCCCCACCAGTCTTCCCCCTGAGCACCCCGCTATCTCTCCATCCAGCTCCATCCCTCCATCCCCCATTGGCCCAACTCTGTATTCCCTACTGATCTCTCACTAACTGGTTTCACCCATAGCAACACACATAGGCATACATACATGCATAATTAGACTCATAAACATGCATGAACACACACACACACACACACACACACACACACAATATGCAATATAGTCTGAATACGCCCTCCTTTTTTCTGCCTATGAATTTGAAAGATGAATCAATATAGTTGATGTTCAACATACTGTGTGTTGTTTCTCGATTACATAATGTGTAGGGTTTTTCAGAGGCAGAGGCACCCTTCATCTAATCTTTTTAGAGTTGACAGCAACAGGGGTGATGGCAACAAAGGAATTCTCCCTAGTATCTAAAGTATTCACATTTTGTGCCAGCTCTGACACAGAGCTTTGGCATAATCCCCTCCATGATTGTAGCAGCATCACTCCCGGTCTCCATTCATCTTGCATGCCCTTAAAGTCCAACAGTTTTTGTTTGACCTTTTCTTACATTCTTTTCATCCAGATGCCAGATAAAGATGTATTTGATCAGTGACAGTATTCATTCAAATGTAGGCTATCATGTGTTTACTAAGCACAACAGGGTCACTCTGTGTTCTCTACATGAAGCTCAAACAGCTCTTTCATCTGACTTGTAGCAACCGACTTCTCTGTCTTCTCTTCACACGTGTTCATTTACCATAAAGCCACCTGATTCCTTTGGAGACAAATTTTGCTTTTGAACTGCAGGTGCTCTTTCTCACATGTCATAGCCGTTTTATTTATTATTAATTTATACTAAACCCCTGATTGGTCGTGGGGGTGTCAGAACCTCAAACACTTCTCCACCACCACAGCACCCTCACCACCCCCCACCCCACCCCGCGACACTGTGCACCAAGACGTTTAAGTGAAGCTATACTTTATTAGTCCTCATGGGTAAATGTTTTGTCCTCTGCATTTGACCCATTCAAAATACTTAGGAGCAGTGCGCAGCCACAGACAGGCGCCAGGGACCAACTCCAGTTGTAATGCCAGTACTTTGGTCAAGGGCGATGGCAGGAGTGTTCCCGAGCATGGAAATATCTCTCGGTCAGAAAGTCTGATTGGCAGGCTGAGTTTTAGTTGAGACTTTAAGCCTCTGTGTTGCTTTTCTGCAGCGCTGCCTTCTGCTGAGCTCAAGGGAAGAGGAGGACAGTTTTTACCAGTGGGTTGTAGCATGCCCTCTGACAGCAAAAGAACCAAAGCCTATCAGAGTGTATTTTCACCCCTGTGGTATGTGGGTCTTGACAGCGTGTGCTATTCAGGTGGTCTGCTCAGGCTTAAACCTTCAAATGCTATCGCAGTCTGGTTCCAAATACTGAAATCTGTCATACCAGATATCCCAGGTTAACTGAAAGCAAATTGGCTTCATGTTAGATTAGGGAGGTATGCAGTATGATCATTTATCGTCTTTCAATGGGATCATATTGTGATGAAATTGATATTATGGTAATGTGGTACACAATTCTGTGGTCTAAATGAATGATAATGAGCACAGATTAACTAAAATGTATCACAAAATAAGATCTGAAATTGAGTTTTGTTTTAATTTCACACTTTACATGACCAATCAGTTCAATGTGATTAACATCAACTGGATTATTTATTTAACGTGATTTTGCACACGTGAACAGATATCGTGATATCGAGGGAAAAATCATGTCTCATATAATTAGCATGACATCATTTTCTTCCATATCGCCCAGCCCAAGATGCAACGATCTGAAATACCAGACATCACAGGGTAACTGAACGCGAATGGGCCTCATTTTATGGGATTTGCTTTGTGTCTCCCTCATCTGTTAATTATCCTCTGCGTTTAATTTTCCCGGCCGCCCTCTCATGGTTTAGAGAGGAGAAGAGAGCCTGCTGTTGGACATCTCATTCAGAACTGCTAATATAGTAGCTCCACTACAAGCATCGCGGTGTGTCGCCCCCCAGCATCACAGCGGTTTGCCGTTCCACCTGCTCTACAGAGCACGTTGTGTTGACTTTGAGAGGGAGAGGGGAAGAGTGTCTGTATATCTCAAAGAAGCAATAAACAGTCACTCTGAGCTGAAACAAACTACACTATAGCAGCAAATGACAGCCAGACAGTACGTTTTTGTCGTTTTGAAAAATGCACTGGCCCTTTTCAATTCAACAGCATAACCCATATGGATTGAAATCAATTCTATGATTTTTCATGTGAGTCAGTACATCAGAAAACAACCAAAATCAACTTAATTTCTCTCTATTTCAATGCACTGTATGAGGATGAATGCGTGAGAGAATTGCACCTTGGCGATTCTAGAGCAACTCAAGGCAAACACAGCGTGGGCAGTGGAGCACCTTTCACTGCTTTCAAAAGAAGCATTCCTTCGATGGCTGATGGCCGATGGCTGTAGTGGAGCAGGGCCGAAATGCCTGGCTATAATTACAGTTTGTCTAGTGAGAACTCTTTAAACAGAACTCTGTTTAAAGGTCCAGTCAGGTTGTGGAGTATTTTCACACACATTCTCGAATAGTTTGCTCTGTAATATTGTAAAATACAATATTTTGGACTTTCTTTTTCAGTTTACCTGTTTTACTCCAGTGTTGGCAAACATGAACAAACCTTTTACAAACACTCCAACATTCTCCCATATCTCATTTCTCCCATATCTCATTTCTCCCATATCTCATTTCTCCCATATCTCATTTCTCCCTTATCTCATTTCTCCCAATGAGCCTCTTCTCTTCTCTTCTCTTCTCTTCTCTTCTCTTCTCTTCATTCCCCTCTTTCCTCCCCTTTACCTCACTTCTCATCTCTCCCTCCCTCTCCTCTCCTCTCCTCTCCTCTCCTCTCCTCTCTGCCATGCCCAACACTAGGGCCTCTATTAGTACCAGTCCTGTGCTACTATAGCTGGT
>OMKL01033132.1:2855-15584 GCA_900302295.1 Parasudis fraserbrunneri
CAGGCCGACACTACATGGTACGCCTGTTTTATGTATAATTCACCCTGCCCTAGCTGTGTCACGAGTGGTACTGCTATATAATTATGTGAGAATATATATAATGAACATTATTGCTGAGGATGGCTGTACTGGGTCGGTGTTAGTACTGGCTGAGGGTGGCTGTACTGGGTCTGTGTTAGTACTGGCTGAGTGTGGCTGTACTGGGTCTGTGTTAGTATTGGCTGAGGATGGCTGTACTGGGTCTGTGTTAGTACATCTGGTTGACCATGTAAAGTCAACCATAGATGCCACAAAGAAGTGTCTGAAAGCTGGGAACCTGAAGATTAATTTGAGATGCAGCTTGGCACTGTGTGTCAATATGTTCTGCTCATGAATATGTAGTAAACATTGTAAGCATGATAGTCATTGATATGCTCTAAGTGTAGTGTAAGTACAATTACAGAAAGGGTACTCATATATTTACCAAACTTTAGTTGTACTTTAGTATACTAATTTGAAAGTGTACTATTTTGAGTATATTTCTTAATATGCTTAAGTATATATATTAAAAGTGTTTTACTCCATGTACTCATTTGAAGTTGATCTTTATTTTCTAAAAGTAAATTTTCACCCAGTGTATGTTATGTGGTATTATAGTATATTTCTGAAAAGTATACTGAAACTTGTACTTTATGTTAGCTGTACTTTAGTATACTTATTAAAAGTGTACTATTTTGATTATGTTTCTAAATATGCATACATATATTTATTTAAAGTGTTTTACTGCATGTGCTTATTTTAAGTTGCACTTAAAGATCCACGGAAATGGCATTTACGGCATCATGAGCTTCCACGATATGACTTATTTCCGAATGCAACAGACCTTTGAGGTCGGGCATGAGGTCGATTTGATTGACATTCTAAACTACCTGTGCTTTGGAGGGCATGGTTCAAAATCGAATTGTACTGGACATTTCTTTGGTGTTCGCCCTCAAGTGTAGAGACTGTTTAAGGACCACAGTATGCAGAAATAGAAAAAAGAAGAAGTGAAAATTGCATCTTTGTACTGCATGCAAAGAACTGCATGGTTTTCCCTCAACTACATGGGACTAGCATAAATTAGGCATGGATGTAAAGGTGAGTCTTGTGGTTCCATTGAGCCCATTGGCATTCAGATACCTTGCAGTGAAAGGTCAAGGGACCCCTTTGAAAATAGCCAAGCCAATTCTTCACCTCAAAAGTTAGCTTGAAGGCATATTTCACTTTAGTAGAACTTGCTAAATTGAGTATTCTTACCTCTATCTCAGTGCATCTACTCGTAAGCTAGCGACCACTGCTGTCCCTGTCATCTGCTGTCAACACCACCACTCCTCCCAGATTCACTTCCATTCATTTTGAGGACCAAGTCTAAATATTATACTTCTGAAGTCAAGTCAAGTCAAATTTATTTGTATAACCCAAAATCACAATACATGTCTCAATGGGTTTCACAGGCCCACACAGATACAACACCTCCTGGCTAAACTCCCAAAGAAGATAAGGAAAAACTCCCACAGAAAAAGTATAAACAAACTACAGCAATATTATTCTGTGCAATATATTTTTGTCAAAGGCACCTGTTTTTTTAGTTGTTTTTTTAGCTAATGTTGCCATTTTCAAATGATCGGTAAAGGAACTATTTCTTACTTGAGGTGTCGTTTGACCAACTGTCAATTTTTCGCAGAACATTTAGAACCTTCCTTTCACCAAGGCAGCATGTAACCCCAAACATTCCACACAAGCAAAGATACACAGCATCATAGACATAAAACTTTTATGGTGAACGAGGAGCCTGACACATGGGAGGAATGGTGGTGTTGACAGCTGATGACAGAGACACTAGACAACTTCTATTTAAGTGAAATATCTCTTTAATTTTGGAGGAATATTCATCCTTTTTCCCGGTAAGCTAATGACATGATATCTACTTATTCCTCAAGGTCTCTAGTTTCATACAATACCACTATCTTTGGGTTTATTATGTTTAGGAATTAAACCCTTTAGATCCCTTCATTACTGTAACTCAGTAGGCAGCTGCATTCCTCAGGCACAATGGCTGGGAGCCTATTTGTCATACCACTAGGTTAGGTAGAACCATGCCTGAAGCATGTCTTACAATTAGACCACATGCCAGCCCTCCTGTTCCTTTTGGCCTCCATCTTAGCTGTGTATGTGTGATTGCGTGTGCGTCTGTGCATGTGTATTTGCATATGTGTCTGCGTGTGTGTGTGTGTGTGTGTGTCTCTCTCTCTGCTTGTGTTCATTTCTCTCTATACACATGTATGTGCGCACCCCTGTGTTCCTGCGTGCATTTGCATGTACGCGTGCCTATGCACTTCAGTGCAAATGCGCAGGCCGAGTGCCAAGTTCCATACGCCTACATTCTTCACGCTGCTACCATGCAGTTCCACAGCACGGCGATCTAATGATCTTAGCTAAATGTGTAGATGTCGGCATGGTTAACCGTCCTGTCCACCTCCTCACACAAAGATCTGTAAACTCTGTCCCACCAAACAATTGCTTCTGAAACCTATACCTATCTATTCGAGGTATTCATGCAAGTTGCTTTCTTTAAAGCTGCACTAAGATTTTTTATCATTTGAAATGAGGACCATATACTCATTCTAATTATGAGGAAATAAGCATGTTATTTTCGTGGTTGAGACTACAAGGCCCTCATTGCTGGGGGAATGAGAATTAGAATATCTTTATTTGCCGGGAATAAGTCCCATCCTAACTATGTAGGAGCAGTGGGTGTCCAAGGTCCAGCGCCGGGGGACCAACTCCAGTTCTAATACCAGTGCATTGGTCAAGGGCAATGGCTATAGTAAGTACCTAGCATGCATGTCTTTTATGGTGTGGGAGGAAACTAGGAGTACCCGGAGAAAAACCCACATGTACATGGAGAGAAACTGCAAATGTGCTTACTCCATGTAATTGTACGTGGTTGAGACTACAGGTCCTCATTTCAAATGTTTGAAAATCATAGTGCATGTTTAATTCTTTCCCACAGAGAGAATGGTTTGAGATACCATGGGCATACATCTTACCCGGCATCTGGCCTGGAGCTTCACACAGTGTCAGTCGCCCCAGGGCTGTATGTGGAAAGGTCACAACTTTCCAGTCATCCTATCGCACCTCTTTCTTTCCCTTTTTGAGTGTCTGTCATTACGTATGTATAACTCTCTCCCTCCCTCCTGCTCCCCCACCTCTCCCCTTCCCCCTTGCTCTTTCAAATTGAGATTCAGATATGCTTTACTGGTATGACAGGAAAGAAACCTATGCTGCGAAAGCAACACAGTAATTCAACTGAGATATTATAAACACTGACAAATAATTTGTAATATGTACAAAACAATGTATTGCTAAATATCAACAATCATATCAACAACAATATGCTGTATTGACCCAAATATAAGACGACCCACCTTTTTTCAAGACTCATTTTTGGAAAAAGATTTTTTAAAGAGCAAAAAAGAAAATAAGTATAGCCTATTTGACTAGATTGTACGTTATCAGTAGGCTAATACTAACACATTGAATAAAAGAAGGTAGGTATATATTTACATCTTTTAAATTAAATAGTATGGTTTACATAGGATAAAAACTGAATTTTCTATTATTAATTTGATGAATAGAAATTAAATTAAAAATTAAATCAAACTGTGGCCTACTGGTAGGCCTATTTCCAACATAATTTATATCTCAAAGTGAAAAATAGAACCATAGGTTATATTTCAATTAGACTGCCTCATTGATCACCATGATCTTAAAATTGGAATTATAACTCCTCCTCAGTCCTGACCTTGGTTAACTTGGTCTACTTTCAACCTTCTGAAACCTAATGAACCCTTTGATCATCCAACATTAATATCACAGTTTTTTGAAGGCCGTAGCAGGCTCAGTTTTTAAGCTAGCACAAAGCCAGTGATATCATTTGGACCTAGGGATTGCAAAGAATCCATTGATACCAAACAATCTGTTGAACAACTAGACATATGCTGTCAGTGGTCGACATTGGGTATATCCCCGAAATGGACCGAATCCTCAATGACACCTTATGATCATTCTCTTCAGGTTTAGTGACAATCATGTGAATGGCCTAGGAGGTCCAGGGGGAAAATATCTGTTTTTGAGAAATGTAAATCAAGGCCCTATAGTTCTACATGTCACTTTCATATAGATAACAATGCTAGCATATCAGTATCAAGTATCAAGTAACAGCCCAATTCAAATATCATCATGATCGCACAAGCTGTTAAGGAGTATGTAACGTTTTTAGTTCTGTGAGGATATCGCCACCATCAGGCCAAATGACTCAAGACTTCACAGGCCTCCTTGCTATTATAGGACAAACATATTTGTCACGTTTGGTGCAAATCGGACAAAGAGTTCACATAGTAAAACATGTTACCTGTTTACCAGGTTTACCGTCGTTTGGCAGATCAATTATGTAAATTACACATTTAAAGATGTTGGTCCCCAGATGCCACACTGCAAGTTTTGTGAGTATCCAGTGACCAGTCTAGGGGGAGTAGGGAAAAAAGTGAGTTTCAAAACAATAAAAATGGCGGAAAATCCAATATGGCGGACTTCATAGGTCCATATGGCAAATTTGTTCTCCACGAGTAGCCATATCTCTGAATATAATTTCCATGAATGTTTGACAAATGGATCAGGAGATACTCTCTCTTGAAAGTTTGGCCTAGAGGAAAGGTCATGGGGTCACTAACAAACTTTGTAAAGCCAACTGACACATCACTTTGTATATATTGTATACTGCTGTAATTAGTCTACAACACTGGTCTTTGCTACCAGATAAGTGCATAAAGATCATGGATGCAGTGCTTAGGTTAAAGCACATATCTACACAGCTAGAGGCAGTAGAAATTAGGGGTTTACTGCAGACAAATTGGTTGCAGCTTATCACAGATGTTGTGCTTGTTTTAAGTTAAATATATGAATTCTTTCCATTTGTCCTACAAACTGTAATTACATTGGCCAGCACCAAAAATCTCTAGTGGAAACCCCGATCTACAGATTCCCCAGACTTCTTAGTTTCAGGTGATATTCACTCTAGCATTATAATTGAGAGTGCTAGAGCCACCAAAAGACAATAATGTCGGCAGAACCACCTGTGATCCCATATGTATGAGTTAATTTTAGGGGGGCAGTTAAATGGGGACTGCAGCCCCCCTAAAAAGGGTCTAATGACACCACTGAGTATTGATGTGCACATGGTTATGTTAGAGGGTGTTGTTAAGCACATTATTGACCTTTATACTGAGAGATTAAACTGCATACAACTGAATTCACAAATGCACATGTGCAGACACTAACTCATTGTAGTTAGCCACTAGAATTGAAGGAAAGGTGTGAGGTTTTGGCTAAAACAACAGTGTTAATGCAGAGAGAAAGAGACGGTGGGAGAGTGAGAGAGTAGGTGAGGTTGTGAAAATATCATTACATTCCTGTCATGAAATTAATTATTGATTTGATGCGGAGCAGAGTGGCATTGTTTTTTTGTGTTTTTGTTCAACTAATCAATAGCGTTGTTGCTCCTCAATCTGTTTCTCCCCCCGCTCAATATTGGTCTTTGGCCCTTAACACATCTTTGTATTTTACTTATTGGTTTCACTGATGGATTTATAAGAAATCTAATAGGGGTGCTACAGCAGAACCACCTGGCACTTAGTGTCCCAGAATATAAGACCACAAAAACATTAGTGTCACATGTTTATTCAGTCCCAATCAAAATATAATTTTGATAGTGATGAAATTGTGCTTTTTCACTGAGTAGGAATAGGTGTTGATTCTCTCTACCACTTCCGATCCTGACTCAACACTTCCCAGTCCTGTGCTGCTAACAGTTTTTGAAGGCTGTCCACCTCTGGTTCAGTGTACTCACCTCACCTGTACTCACTTTGAGTGTGTTGCTTTCACTCTGGCTAGGTCTTCACAGCTCCAGGCTGTCCTTACCTACCGCCCCCCTAAAGCCTCCACTACCTTCATGTCTGAGCTATCTGAGCCACTCACCTCTGTCTGCTCCATGTCTCCATCTACACTCCTGCTCAGTGACTTCAATATGGTGAATTCAATATTCATGTGGACTCCACGAGCTGCATGTTTGCCACTGAATTCCTGTCACTACTGGACTGTTTTAACATCACACAGCATGTTCAAGGTCCCACCCACACCAAAGGTCACACACTGGATCTGGTGTGCTCCACTGGTACAACTCTCTCCCATCTGCAGTGCCTGGACCTAGCACTATCCTACCATCATGCCGTCCTCTTGACCGTTCCTGTCCCCCTGCCCAGGCAGCATATAAAACATACCATCACTTTCAGGAACATCAAGACAGTGAGTGTACTAGCCCTGACTAACATTACAGCGACCCGTTTGGCCTCAGATCCCCCCGACACCATGATGGATGGCCTGGTAGCCCACTACAATGCTGCTTTATCCCTCAGCCTTTACTCTTTACCCCCCCCTCCCCTCAAAACCTCTCCTTCACTTTGGTTTACCACCAAACTCCACACCATGAAGTCCACCGGTTGTCAACTGGAGAGGCTCTATAAAAGATCTGGAATCACTGTCCACCTTGAGGCCTTTAAAGACCACATGAGGTCCTGTAAAGAAGTTCTCTCCCAAACCAAGACACAATCTCTCCTGGTTCCAGTCATATCTCTCCAAGAGGAAACAGTTTGTCACCATCAGTGACTCCAGCTCCACCCCTGCCCCAGTCAACCAAGGCCTGCCCCAAGGCTCTGTGCTTGGATCCCTCCTCTTTACCATCTCCATGCTCCCCCTTGGTCAGATCATCTGCCACCATGGTCTAAGCTTCCATTCCTATGCTGATGACACACAGCTGTATCTCAGCATTAAACCATCCACTCAGCTCCCCCCACAGTCTCTTGTCAACTGCCTGCATGAAATAAAAATATGGATGGCACCCAACTGACTCAAACTCAACAGCAACAAAACAGAGCTTGTGGTTGTGGCTCCAAAGACGCTGCTCTGGAATATTGGAGATCTTCTTCTGGATGTGGAGGGCTGCTCCATCTGCCTATCCCCAGAAGTCTGCAACCTTGGTGTCATTCTGGACTCCATCCTCTCATTCCAATCACATTAAATCCATCACCAAATCTGCTTTCTATCACCTCAAAAACATTTCCAGACTCTGGCCATCACTCTCAGACTCTGTGGCAGAGACCCTCATCCTGGCCATCATCACCTCCCATCTGGACTAGTGCAATGGAGTCCTGTCTGGGATACCCATGATTCTTATGACCTTATGACTCTAGTTATATGAATACTTTCAAAGTATCTTGCTTTCACTCCCTGTTGTCCCTAGTTTTCTTTGTGCGAAAGATACTACGAAAGGGAGATTGCATGCCACTTGCCCTACTATATACGAGCAGGGTGGATGTGGCCCTGGTCAGTGATAGGTGCATTGGTAAAATTATTTCAGTGTGCGCACCATTGGCGCACGGAGCAGTCCAATAGGCAAAGCAAGATAATAGTTGTGTTGTTGCCGTTGCCGTTTCATTGTTGTTGTTTACTATCTGATAATAGCAATTTAATGATCAAACTATTAAGGCCCAATCTGGAATCGTGAAACAGCGCCCTCTAGGCCCCCCTGTGTGGTATTACAAACAAGCACCAGTCAGATGTTTTGGCCACTCCAGCCACTACATTGCATCTCCCTACTCCAGCAGACTGGCAAGACACTTAATATAAATTATGTTATCTCTTTTTCAACTCAACTGACCTAACCAAGGATAACGTCACCTGTTGTAAGCAGCAAGCAGCCAGCAGTGATATTTTCTGAACAGGTACAGTATGGGATAATTGAATAGAAGTAGCCTACCTAGCTTAGCTAACTGTTGGTAAAATGGTAGCCAATTGTTGGTCAAATAATGTTATTACAGGTATCTAGCTAGCTTGCTAATGTTATAATAGTGTTAACATTGAACATATAATATAAAAGTGAAACATTGAATTGACAGCCGGAGTCATGGAAGCCATATCCACAACAGCAAAGTTTGCTGGTGTAACAGAGTTTATTTGTGATTCCACTTGCCAAGGTAATTAATAACCAATAGAATAGCTTATCCTTGTTTTTATGGATTCTCATTGGCCGGTGGGTGTTTCCTTTTGAGGTATACACCAGTTATTCCATGTTAGAGCGGTATTAGTTCATGAGGAATATGCCTGTGGTAGGGTCATATACATCCAGAGTTGAGAACACTTAAAATAAAAACTACGGAAAATGAATTGAAACTATCTCGGATGTCGTTGTCAGTGCGACTAAGGAACAATAAAAAAATAAGTTTTGAAGCTATAACGTAAAATTTTTCAAAAGTTGGTAAAAATGTAAAATTACAAATATCTTATACAGTGAGCTTTGCTTCTGAAAATGGTTAGAGGTAATGTGAAATATGTGGGGTGACTAGTTAAGGAAAATCAATGTATATTAACACCGGTATGGTCCTTTTGACTCTCCTTACTAGGTTAAATTATTGAATTGAATTGAATTGAAATACTTTATTATCTTTTATTAATTAAATATTAAATATTAATAAATACTTTATTAATAACTTTTAGCTACATTTACAACTAGTCTCCATTGGTCTCCATCTGCTACACTGTCTTGCTGGCTGCCAGTGAGCTGGCTCTATATGTGAGCTTATAGAGAGGCAAAGTCCCTCCCCTTCTGCTGTCCCCAATGGGACCTTATTTCAGAAGAATTATGTACAGTAGGCAACGGCGAGAGACAAATAATTTTTTGATCCGATTTGAATTGTGCCATGAATTAAACATGATGTTTGTCAATTTGATAAATTGATAATTGTCAATTTAAAAGATAATTTTGCAAGTCAAAAAAGTTGATTGACGTAATGTTAGCTAGCTGACAAATTATCTTTTAAATTGACAAACATCATATGTGTAATTCAATTCATAATTCAAATGGGATAAAACATTACTCGTCTCTCACCGTTGACTACCGTACATATTTTTCTCAATTCCGGATTAGGCCTTTAAGATTGTATTTTGGCAAAAGCGACCGTGCGGCTTCTTACACCAGATTTGATAACCACTGGTTTATCTACTAATTTAGCTAACCCAAGTTAGGGTGATATCTGCTGGTGCAATCTGATATTATTGTTGAAGCTCTGGTGAACAACATTTTAAATGTGGAACATGGCTTTTTCATGGAAGGGTCAAAGAAGTAGAGCTTCAGACCACAACCTGGCAAGATCACAGAGCTATTGCAACAAGGTCACTGGCTAAAAAGCTAGTGTTAGCTGTCACTCAACACACTGAAACTCATACATGCAGTTTGATCTTTTTGTTTGGGGATTCACAACTGTGCGAAATTTGTACAAGGTGTTCGACAGGATAAGATGTTTGCATGCATTTTCGTATATGACCAATATGTCCATATAGCATGAGGAAACATAATGTTGCAAGCAACCCTGTGAAAACATAACTCACAGACAGAAAACCCCAAAAGTAAATGAATAAGATAACATCAGTATCTAGACATGGCTATATCCAAGCCATTATATTCGGGTTTCCCATAGTCGGTTAATAAACAATTAAACTGACCAAGCTAATAAAAATGACTATATTAGCCTAACCTGCAGTATAGCTCTAGCCTTTCACCACCATAAGCACCTCCAATCCAAACAAAAAAAGATACCCTACGTGTCAATATTGGCCTTCCAATACTCTACCAAAATTCACTATTGCACACATAACACATACGCCTAAAAGCTAACAGCAATAAATGGTAGGCAGCAAGGGGAGGAAATATTTAAAGGAAGGTGGGCTACGGAGGCAGGTGCTGAATGGAAAGCTCTTCTAAAAGCCTGTTATGCATCAAGCAGAACCAGAGCACACAGACAAGTTTGCACTTCGCAACGGTAGGTTACAGACTACTGCCATTGAGCACATCATTGCACTTTACTGCCCGAGTTTTCAACACTATACACAATGATGTCTTATCTACCTAGTGCAGAAGCAGAGGATGGTGCCTCTTTTTACAGCTGCCATATTGATGTCCACTATTTAACAGTGACAGATCTGCAGTCAGATCGACCTCGATGCAGCAGGGCTAGAATAGAGAATCTCTCCTGAGCCATTGTAGATCTGAGACTGCTCCTAATTCTCCTAAAAACAGAGACATTTTGCTCCAATGTTGCTAAAGGCAAAGTCAGTGCCTGGAAAAGTTTAGGCAGTGTTGCTAGCTAAGTTTATGTAGTGCCCCCACAGCGTTTTCAGTTGATTTGTCATCTGGGCCACTTCTTTATTCAGTCTTTCAGGGGCAGCATGAGTTTCCTTGCTGGCATTTTTGCAAAGAAGCTGTGAATATCCACCATTAAGCAATTTCAAAACAAGGCTTTCAATGTAGTCCATAGGGTGCAAGCTGGGGCAGCTACGTGTCGTGGGCCTGTCAGTGTCAGCCAGCTATCACTGTTGAAAGAAATAATTGAGCTAATGGTCACAGCATGGTAAATCAGACTGACCAGTTTTAGGAAAAGAAACACACCTTTAGACCTACTTTAATTTTATATTTATTAGTGATCCGCCATTCCGATACTCGGTGTCTGTATCGGGCCAATACTAGCGAAATTTGATGGATCGGTATCAGCTACAGATAGTCTGATCTATGACTGATCCATTACAAACGTGTCATACTCCACTAACAGCAGAGCGGCGCATGATTGAGATGAGAGAAAATCTGCCCAGCTTTCAATCCTGAATGGATTCAGCTTGATGAGATACTGGTCAAAAGTTTTTTATTACATTAGCCTATAGCAATAACTGCAAGCAGAATTGGTTGAAGGTTTTAGCGACTCATCAGTCTCTCTCATCTCTCCACCTCCCTCTCCTGTCTGTCAGTTGAGCTGCGTTGAGTCGCTGAAAACAATAGCTTGTTAGCTAATTATCTAACAAAGATAACTGTTGGACATAGCTACAATGACCGTTTTTTAGATTGCAAGGTAAAATAGGCCTACCATTGTGGCTCTTGAACTAAAACTTCCCCAGGAGCCAAAACAGATCAATTTTCACCTCGATTAGTCCAGTAAACAGTGCGTGCTGGCAAAGAATCGGCGGATACTCAAAGTTGTTGTATCAATATCGGTATTGGAACTGAAAAAGTGGTATTGAGACATCCCTAGTATTTATTATCATAAGTTAGAACATTACACTTAAATTATTTTTTAATTTTGTGTTGTAAAAACAAACAAAATCCTTACATACATTTTTGGCTATGGCCACTAGGGGGTTCAGTGAGCCTCCTAAAGTAACGCAAACTGCGCCCATGGTGAAACTCAAAATGGTTTGAATAATGACAGATATGATATAGGGATGCTGACCTGCAAGGATGAGCAGCAGCTGCTAGTGTTAGCTGTCTCACCAGTTTATTGGCCTGCTAGCCTTAGCTAGCATGTCTAACCAGTTAGCTTGGCCAGATTGTGCTCTGACACTCAGAGATTTACTCTGTAGCTGCCTGTATTTAGGACAGATCGGCCTGCTTCTTTGACAACGCTATGCCATCTTTCAATGTTAGCATATGTTGCACCAAAGCACCGACAAAGCTACATTACAAGCTGGCAAATGGCTTATTTTGAGAGAACGGTGTCACAGCCCAGCCTGCTGTCACTCTTATTCTTTTATTGGGGGCACTAGCTGTCACTCAGTTTCATTCATGAATATGAGGGACAGAGTGCTGTTTTGTGTGTTACTTTATTTCCATCCTGGAGTGGTCAGAGGACCAGGCAGGCTGCAGGCTTACCAAATGACCAAAGTGGTTTGAACTAACCAACCAAGCGGCCGACTGAGCGAGCAACATTGCCATCACTAGAGCCCCTGGCTAGCTTCGCTAGGGACTAAAACCAATAACAGCTAGTAGCTAGTATAGGCTTCTTTCTGTCAAATTATTCTTTTGACTCTGTAAAACCAAACCCATCTGTCCCCTTGAAGGTAAATTAATTTCAGGTAACAATTCTTTATTTTTTTATTTTTTTTCATAATGGATACAGTACAGAGTATTTTGGGATGAAGTCCTTCATAACTGGTGAAATAGCCAAATGTTGGGTCCAATATCACTCACCCCATTGACAGGGTAGGTCCTCCAGTCCAATTCTCCTAGCATTGCCGTAGTATCCAACAGAACCACTAGAGAGGTAGGTGGGAGTGGGGATGGTGGGGGTTGAAAGATGAAAGAGAAAAGTTTTAACAGTAAGAGAATGGGAGTATCAAGAGAGAGAAAGAGAGAGAGAATTTGGTGGTGAAAATAAAAAGAAATGGAAGTGGGGAAATTGGAAGAGAGCAGAAAACAGTTATCAAGCTGTCAAAAAAGCCCTGACAGAGCCTTCAGACACTTATCAGACTCAACCAACGATGAAATAACAGCTCTTAGGAAAGAGCAAGAAAACACTAGGCTAAACAGTCACCTTCTTGTAGTGCATCACATGTCATGTCATAAACTGATTTGAGTATTCACTGCATGACATTAAAGATAAAAAAAAAAAAAATACATATGGAGTTCAACAATTTCCATAAAAATGACCGTATTAACATTTTCACAGCAGTCTCATAAGCATGACACTGAAATGGGGAATAATGAATAGATATTATACTTGACCAAAGAAAAGAAAATGTGCTTCAATCATTTTATAATAATGCTACTGTAAG
>OMKL01033134.1:0-10368 GCA_900302295.1 Parasudis fraserbrunneri
GTTGACGGGGCGATGGATCCCATGGTGTCTTGGCCTCTGAAGTCCACAATGATCTCCTTAGTCTCGCTGACGTTCAGGGCCAGACTGTTGTCATTGCACCATCTCTCCAGTTGACTATCTCATCTCTGTACTCCATCTCATCGTCATTGCTTATCAGGTCGGTTACTGCAGTGTCGTCTGCAGACTTTATGATCCAGTTGTTACTATGTATGGCTGTGCAGTCATGGGTGAACAGGGAGTACAGTCGGGGCCCGAGGCAGCAGCCTTGTGGTGCCCTGGTGTTGAGGACCAGAGTGGGTGAGGTGTTATTCCCTATTTTGGCCGCTTGTGTGGCCTGCCTGTAAAGAAGTCGAGGATCCAGTTAAAGGTGGGGGTGCTCAGGCCCAGGTCCCGCAGTTTCAGGACTAACTTGGCCGGGGCAATGGTGTTAAACGCTAAGCTGTACACCATGCAGCCTGGTGTATGTGCAGTGTGCAGTGCAGTTTATTATTTTATTTTTTACCCTCAGCATCGGGTCACCTACCAAAAATTGTTGTGAATCCCTTGACACACACACACACACACACACACACACCATGCATGTAGGCATACATTAATCATCTGCCTCTTATATAATTTCTCCTGTCAGGAACAAGAGGAAACCTACTTGGAGAAGGCGGACAAGCTCTATTCCCTCATGAGTGCGGTGACGGACAAGGTGAGTGAACAGGAACCCGTGGGTGTCTTTTACGGTAGGGCCGGTGTTCCTATGTTCCTATGTTCCTACCGCTTTTCTGATGACCTCCAAATCGAACCTACACCCTTGAGGTCACCGCCTCCGCTGGCGCCATGTTGAAGCTTGACCCGCCAATGATCACAGCCCTTACAAATAACATAATATCTTTGGTGAGGATGCTCGTGGCTCAAGTATGTATATCTGCGGGCGCTCCACATGACCAGAGATTTTATAGAATGTAATGCTCGTAAGGGTGTGAAAGAGATTACATAAGTAACGTTGAAATGTTATCCATGTGTCTAGGTCAGTGGTTTTACGAGTTCTTTGCCACAGGCTTAGCTGAAACTTTGTATAACCTCCTCATAGCGCTTACTGCACTTTATCCTCCAACCTCTCCAAAGGCCGTATCATAAAGTAAGATTACCATGTACATTACCATACAGAACACATACAGTTATGCCCTGTGATGTATCCCACCAACGTGGATACGCATCCAATACATTATGTATTTCAGAGATCTTGGCAGGAATTTCATCGTGCTACTTTGAAGTCTTTGTAGCCAACGTAATAAAAAAAATCAAAAATCAAAAAAACTACTAGATGCTTGCGGTACTGTAATCCCATTCACGACTACTGTAGAATGTGCACCAGGGGCTAATGCACTGTACAGTAGCTAACTGATTCCGGCGTGTGGTTTCCCATGGTGCGCATTCTACAGGAATGTCACCACTGCTATAGTGACCATGGTCATTGTTGTACCTCAGAATGACTGTGATGCCCCTAAAAAAGTAACCTTCCTTCTGTGGTCTTCCCCAGCTACAAATGGAATTACCATATACTAATTTACAGTCACAAGTCCCAAAGTATGCCTAGGTAGTTTAAATATATTGGCTAAGTAAAATTTTGCTCTGTTCAGCTGTTGAAACTTCTCCCATCTATTCCGTGAATACACATACAGTATGGAATCAGAAATTGTGTATCTTCAATTGTTAATACCATCCACATTCATACAGAGAATCTTAACCATAACTATATGCATAACTGATCTCTGCTTACGGGGGGGATTACTAGTTCCTTTTGAAGAAAAAGATTTTGCCTTCAGAACATGATAAGTTGATGAAAATTATGTATTTTGAACTTAAAGCCTGCCAACTGTAAGGAAGTAGTCAGATCCAGCAGAAGTGGACCACAGACCATTTGCTTTAACATAACCTTTAGAGGTCAATGCATCAATTAATGAACACTCTCAAACATTTAAATACAAGAATGTCATGTAGAATATGTACTTTTGATATGTGGGTACATTCAAATATTTTCTACATTTACTTAAAGCAGCTACAATGAGAATTTTCAACAAAACATTTTATGACAAAAATCATTGTCATATTGGTTGTGATACCTTCATATAATTACAGTAAACAAATTAGACCATTGCTGAAACAATTGGTAGCCTACTTCTCACGAAAAGACCACATTTCCTCTGTTGTTTTCTGTTTTGCCGTTAGCTTCCGCCCCACAGCATGGGAAATGTTTTGATGACTATAGGAGAAGCTGGGAAGCCTTGCTAGCGGTGAACGCAAAGTTATTTTTGTTGATAAAGAATTTTGTATGGAAAGGCTTCCCTTGCGCCATAATGCCTTGAGCAGAAGTCCTGTGGATCTGACCCAAACCACACAATATCAATAGAAAATAAAGGATAGTGATGGACTCGTCACGGCAATTGTCTTTCAGTCTCATCGATCTGCAGTAATCTTGCCAAGATATGTACATTGAATTTACAATGATATATTAATGTCAAAATCTTAATCTTTAAGTAGAATTTTGAATGGTGTACTTTTAATTTTATTAGAGTACTATTCCATCTATTCCATCTTCTAATTAACATTTTGTTTGAATTTTGAGACAAAAATATCATAAATAGGTTGCGACCAATGAGTAGGGTAATGTGAAAGAGTTTCAGTTACCACCATAGCCCCAATACTGAGTAATGCCTTCTGAAAGGTGAAGCATGGCTCAGGCTTCCAGCCAATCAGGGTAGTTGTCAGGGAAAAGCCTGCACCTCATTGGCCTCCGCAGTTGTCAATTACTCATGTGAGAATCTATATCAGAGAAACATGGCAGATGAAAACAATGCAAAACAGCATCAATAAGGTATGAAAACAGCTTATTTTGTGAAAAAAAAATGTATCGGTTGAGTCCTTTCTCAGCACAATCCATGCTGTTCCTCATACTAGCTCCAGCTACTTAGCCACAAACTAAATCTAAATTTCAGTTCCCTCAGCTTGTACAGACAGGAGCTTGACCCCCTTGACTTTGCATTAGTTTGTGGCTAACTAGCTGGAGCGAGTATAAGAAACAGCATTGATTGTGCTGAGAAAGGATTCTACCAATCAATAACATTATTGGTAAGTAAGATATAGGGCTAGGGATCTAAAAATAAGAACTATCCCTTTAAGTAAAGGAATTGTGTACTTTTTCCACCACTGCTGCCTTCATTACGTCTCTTGCACGTATCAGGCAAACCAACTCTACAAGTTCCATGTTAACTGTCTTATGAATTAATTCAGTTTTAAATCTAGGTATCAGCCTGCACATTACAAACAAGTAGAAAATCACTGAAGCGACTGTGTTTTGCTTTTCTTCTGTTCAAATATTAGCTTATGTCACCCACACACAGGAAATGTCATGAGTAAATCATTATTTATCTTGGCAATCATCTGGGCTTGGAAAGCATTTTAATTACCCAGATATGATGTTTTGCTTTTGGATTTATGGAGGAACATTATTATCTGAAAGTGAGAACTGTCTTGATATCTACAGAATGTCTACCGTAGCCTATCATTTCATTTTGCACTTAAAGGTCTCATATTATACTCCTTTTCAACAAGTTAATGTCTTGAATGTCTTTGAAGTTTTTTGCTGAAAATACCACACAGACCATTTAGTCATGTCCTTGATGGGCTGTTTCTGTGTGCATGACACATGCATGACCACGCATGACCCAGAAACTGCAGCGTGTGCCTGTTCTATAATATCTCCAATATGCTCAATATGATTCAGATCAAACTGTCAAACTAGGCATTGCTGATCAAATATGAGTTGAGATCCAGCAATTGCATATCCCATTCCTCGCCTAAATTTATGTCAGAAACATATTTTTGCGAACTGTTTAGGTGAAAAAAGACTAACGTTTACAAGCCAGCCATCATGTTCTTCCCACGCTGAACTGCGGGACTTCAGATCAAACTCAAGTTCAAGTTTCAAGTTCAAGTTTATTTTACTGTCAAACTAGGCATTGCAGATCAAAAATGAATTAAGATCCAGCAATTGCATATCCTATTTCTCGCCTAAAATGTTGTCAGAAACATATTTTTAGTGAACCGTTTAGGTGGAAAAAGAGAACGTTTACTAGCAAGCCGTCATGTTTTCCCATGCCCAACTCCGGAACTACGGAGCTTCAGATCAAACTCAAGTTCAAGTTTCAAGCTCAAGTTTATTTTACTGCCAAACTAGGTGTTGCAGATCAAATATGAGTTAACATCCAGTAATTGCATATCCTATTTCTCGCCTAAAATGTTGTCAGAAACATATTTTTAGTGAACCGTTTTGGTGGAAAAAGTTTACGAGCAAGCTGGCATTTTGTACATGTGCATTTTTCACATGCACACACGAGTCAAGGACAAGGAATCCCCACATTACTATAGGAGGTGGAGGCAAATCTGAATGGCTTGTTGAATCACTTGTTTTCTGACTGAGGCAGCCCAGAACAATCTGACTGGGTTGTCTTATTTCACTGTTTGTGTGTTTGTAGGCCCATGAGAGACCCAAATGTATGTGCACAAGTTTTTCATAATATGGGACCTTTGAGTATTTCCTAATCAATATCTGGTGACTTAGTTGGACATAATGAAAAGGAAATGGTCCTTGATATAATGCAAAATAGTAAGTGCAAAATAGTAAGTCATCCCTAATTCAGATCTCAAATTGGCAGGTACTGTAGGCTGCAGTGAAGAAGGTGATTTGACATTGGAGCAAGGTTCATCTGATTAAACTTGAGCGCTAATGTAAAACAGCCAATTACTTAAATTTACAGTTGGCCTATTGCCTCCCTTGTTTCTTTACTAATCACACGATCGCAGAGTCATGACCTTCCATTATCTCGTGTAATTTGGTTAGGCTGTCTGTGAGAGGAGAAATTCCTTTATCAGTGCTGTCAGGGCAGACCAACTGCTTCTTTTGTCTCTGATAGTTATTTTGTTTAGGAGAACAAAGGAGAGGGAGAATTTAGTGCATGGTTTGAGATTGTCCCAAAATCTTTAAATGTTGTCTCATAACAAACCAACATTTGCTTTGAGAAGGATTTAAACAGAGCTGTTTAATATAGCCTACTTCATTACCTGTTGCAGCAAATTCTCTACTTTTATTCAATAAATACAGTGCAATGAAACATTGTAGGGACCTTAATGGTAGAATCTATAATGCCGTCAAACAGCGACCTCTAGGCAAAAGAGCTCCGCTTTGTATTGCACTTTACTAACATGTTTTGTTTTGTTTTGATGTATGGGTTAGAGTTTAGTAACTTATTATAGTGTGAGTTTCTCCAGATCTCTCTTGGCAGTGTCTGAGGTGTGGCCAGCAATAGCAAACCTTCCGCTATACCCACTCAGTTCCAACCCACACATCAGACAAAAACAAAAATTGTAAACAAGGTGCAATACCAAACAGGGCTCTATTGCCTAGAGGTCGCTGTTCGATTTTAACAAATTAATTTCAATAGGTGACATCACTACTGAGCATGAAGCAGACTCCAGAACTGAAGCAGAAGGATGTAGCATCAGTGAATTAAGTTAGCAAGGAGCCCTCAAGTTGTTTAATTAGTAGTGGTGTAAAAAATTATTGATTCATCAATATGAAAGTGGTGGTTGAACTGCATCAAAATTAAATAAAATTCATATTTGTTTTAATTATTTAATTAACTAACAATGATGTGAACTAAAACATTAGTGTACGGTTTTAATTGCATACATAACAGTGTGGAAATCAATTTAATTTAAGCTAAATGTGGTCAAACTGTAAGATTATAAGAACATAATCTGAATTCTTGTTGTTGATTGAATTGTTACGCCTCTGTTGATTATCATAAAACTTGATTATCATAAAACAGTTATTAGCCTGGGCTTTACTTACTTCAATCATTGAACACAACCAGCCTATATTTGGGACAGGTGTCTGTTTGGGACTGGCCTTTAATTCCTTTCAACTCTTGCACAGCAAAAATTGGAAATACTATGAAATTGTTTATTTAAACCAGTATGAATATTATGTGTATAGAAATGAGGCTATCGAATCACATCAATTACCAATCATTCATTGTGATTTTGCTCAGAGAGACAGAGCATTCTCATTTTAGTGCCAATCTAACACACTCCCGAGAGAGAGAGATGGAGTAGCACTTGGCCTTGGTATTCAACTTGAAATTCCGTATTTTCACTCTCAAAAATGTGTCCTCAGAACACAGGCCAGGGGCAGTAAGACAGGACTAAAAAAGTGTCAGGAGGAATGGAAAAATATTGTTCTCCGAAAGTTTCACTAAGTTTATAAGTGTAGTTACTAATGGTGAGTGGAATCACAGTTGTCATGCAGGCCCTCATGATGAGGTGCAGAGTTAAATCATGGATGATCACTGTGTGTATGTTGTGTGGGTGTCTTCTAGATGGTGTCTATTTGTTTTGTATTGTGGGTGTGCTGACAGAGAGAGAGAGGGACATAGAAAGAGCTTTGTAAGCAGCCCGTTGAGCGTCAAGCTAGATCAGAGAGAGCTAGAGAGATGGAGAGAGCTGCTGCGTTTCCCAGTTTTGCTCAGCATTGACTTATGATAGCAAATGATAATAAACCAAAGCAAATTATCAGCACCAGTGGTAACAAATAATTTAGACCCGGCTTCTAATAGAGACCGGCCTTTGTTTGTCAAAATGTGTAGCCATAAAAGGGACTTTTCTTTTTATTAGGACTCAGCTTTTATATTAAGTTTTATGGTAGTTTTAGATAAGTAGGCTTTAGGGTGAACTAATAGGCTTGCGATGCCTCCAAACAACCCCAAAACATTTTTTTTTGTGTATACCTGCCTCTGTTCTTGAGAAAGTAGAAAAAATGTGAGGGAGGGAGAGGAAGGAAAGCGAGACCTTCGATCCCGTATTGTAAAAGTCAATGGTGAGTCAACATCCAGGCCCTTCCCCTCAGAATATCTGCTCCTCACCTTGCTGAGCTGACCCCTCACACTTTCTGAAGAGTTGCTAACCTCGGTAGCATACTTAGAAATCCTTTCAATTTAAAGGACTATACCAGTCTAATTTTGACTTTGACACACCATTACCAGAGATTGTCCGTCTTTAACTAATTTTGTGCTCGTAGGTGTATACGGGCTGTTTTTTTAGCAGATCTCAGCCTACCTTACTAAATGGCATTCACACTGCCATTTATATTGAAAAGGGGTGGAAAATACTCGGAGAGACTTGAAAGTTGTCTTAAAAAGTCGATAGGCATAATTAATTCACTTTTGTTTCTTTTGATACTGGTGCTAAACATACTGGTGACCTCAATGTGTTGTCAATTCACCCTTCTTGTGTGCAGTTTTCAGTAGATGGTAGGGTTAAGTTGCACCCTAGGGCATCTTATGTACCCAAAACTCTGACATCCATTGGCTCTGTGGCGTTTGATTTAGCTTGATTTTTTTCCCATCTGTTGGCCTGTTCGGGGAATGACGCACGACAATTGGCCCCTTTACCGGTGGAGAGCAGTGCCAAATCTGAGGGGATGGGCCTGAGATGCTGTATTTATCTAGGGAGGGCTGGAGGTTAAATATAAAATTGTCACTTACCGGTACAATCAACATAGCAATGTGCTTTAGTGTTGGGATTTCCATTTTTAAAAGCTCACGAAAATGAGACAAAAACTAGTCACAACTAAGTAAAATTCCAACATTCCATCCATCAAGGGGTCTTCTCATTGTCGTGGGGCTATCTGTTTGCCTTTTGAGACATCTGCTAGTGCGACTCATTTACACTATAAAGTATTTGCTGGTTATGACAGTTAAAAATACACTATAGAAATTAGCTGGTCATGATAGTTGATGATAATTAAATTTCAGTTTATTAGCTAGATAAGAAATATTAAAACTTCCTACTTGGTGTCAAAATTTGACTTAAAGCAATAATGTGTAATTGTGGCACCTGCTGGCCACGAGCAGTACTGTCTCAGGGTTTTCAGCACATTTCCCGTGAGCTTCTTTGCTCTGTCTTAACTATGTGCTTTCCATTGTTGCAGAAAATACCCCACGTCATGTGTTGTTCGTTCTAGGCATTCATCTGGTATCGTGAGAGGCCTGACCAAGCTGGTTGCACCAAACCATTTGAGGCTATAGGGGTGAAAGTGAGTGGTGTGTTGAAGAGCTGGTGGTCTCAAAACGTAATTAATTAATAGAAAATTATACATTGTCACTTGAAACTAAATGACTAAAATCTTACTAAATTGACTAAAACATCTGTGACTAAAAATAGACAAAAGTTCCACTGACTAAAATTTGACTTAAACTAAGGTAAAATAAATTAAATAATTAAATAAATAAAAATAAAAATAAAAAACTGAATTGGAACTGAATTAAAAATTACTGCCAAAATGAACACTGGTCACCAGTCCCATTGGCCTATCACAATAGGCATGATTTTAGGATCTTCACATGAATCTTGCGAGGATAGAATCCCCATAGCTATGTTGTATGTCGTTCCCTTCCATCAGGGAACAGTGGCTATATTCATAAGCTGATGTTTTTTTTTTAATGTTTTCTCAGAATTCTACCACTCATAAAGCTTTCAATGGCCAGTCATCATTAGAATGTTCAGTTGTCAAAATTCTAATCTCATGTAGACAGTTTCAGTGGAATTGCGTTGTGAGATACCAGCTTGGACCCAGGTTCATTTCCTATTGCAGTGTTTGCTAGTATCAGTAGTTGACAGGAAATCAAATGCAGTCAATTTAGAGTGTTTGTTTTTGTTGTCAAGTTGAAACAGTCTGTATGAGATTGTACACCTGAAAGGGGTACCATAGTACCACAGTGTACCACAGGGTACCACTGTACCACAGTGTCTCAGCATCTTCATCACACAACAGGACAACACGCCAGGGTCTATTGGAATGGGTGACATGTTGTCAGTGTTGGACAGTGTGTTTTTTTCCCTCTTATCTGGAAACTCTGTATGGCCGTCACTTTCATATCCTCCCCCAGGAAATCAGGTGCCTATCTGCCATGAGATCAAAGCTGAAGTGAATGCCTTTGTTGGTATAGCCGGAGGCAGGAGGTCATGAACCATCAGCGAATTCCCCAGGGTACCACTGGTTTAGATTCATCCTCATGACTCATATAGTACAGTATGTGACTACATTAACACCCCTGGCGTTGCACTGTGAGGGATGCTAGAACGCTTTAGCATAATGTAAAGCTGTAGTTCAATACCTAATAAGCTCTGTCATGGCAACTCTCACCTGTCTTGTCACAATGGCTAATGTTCTCCAGCTTACATTCACAACATGTTTGTGAATATGTATATCCGTCATTATATCCATTCAAATGGATAACATATAATTAGCGTGGCCTTATTGCACTCAGGGCCTAATACTCCCATTGCACAGTCATGTATGCTGCTCCTCGTATTTAGCTTGTAAACTTAGTGTTAGTTCTCCTAAGGATTTGTCAGCTAGCTAGAGACGAGGAGGTCACCGAGGCACCTTATCCCTGTTCGCAGAAAGCAGCCGTCGACTCTGCCACCCATCCCCTCCGAGTCACAAGTGCCCCCCCCTAACTGGATTAGTCTCACGCCCTTCCCCAAAAGGAAAAAAAAGTGAGGAGAGAGAGTTCTCCTGAGCACAAGGCACAGACACATGGCCATGCTTCCAAAGTCCCGCTGTGCAACTGCAAATAAAAAAGGACTGGATAAAAACATCCAACACTGGCTCCTTGCACACCGTTTTCTCTCCTTTTTCCCCCTGTGTCCTCCCATGCTTCTTTCTTCTTTCTGTCGCTCACTCCCTTTCTTTCTCTCCCTCCCTCCCTCTCTCTCTCTCTCTCTCTCTCTCTCCCTCCCTCCCTCTCTCTTTCCCTCGCTGTAATCTGGTTGGAAATGTGCACCGCTGTCATCCAGCGACTGCCTGCGCGGCAGAAACGGCCACAATGAGAAATGTCAATATTTGCTTGCCGAGATTAAGAAGGCAGGGGGAGCTGGGAGTTCAAGTGTGATTTGAAAGTGCTCATCACCGCATGCATATCCCACCCGTCCCACTAATGACCAATATTGTGTGCAGGGCTGTGGTCGGTGCCCTATATACAGACGTACCGTACCCTCCCTCTGCTCATTTGCCAGTGATCTTTGACTGGAAGGTACAGTACGTGCATTTCATGAATATAGAAGAGTTTGTATTCATTGTGTTATTGTTTGTGTTGGTTATGAATAGGCCCTGAATCCACAGGGACCCTGACATCTGAGCTGTTGAAACAAAGTGTTCTGTGAAGCCACCTGACGTGAGGTGTCCTCGTGGCTCAGTGAGCTAAGACATGTATCATGTAATCACAACGTCCTGAGTTTGAATCTGGCCCTTGACCT
>OMKL01033140.1:3735-14126 GCA_900302295.1 Parasudis fraserbrunneri
AAAAAAAAAAAAAAAAACATGAAAGAAATAACTCAACTATGAAACATTACACACACTTCCACAATAAAGAAGACAGGAATCGAAAAGAAAATTGATACTTTTTTTCTCTCACACAAAAGAAGTGCTCTCCAAGTTATACTCCCTGGATGTTAGCACTGAAGGGCACCGGCAATATCCGTACGTCACACACCAGCGTTCCCTGTCAACCCCTGCTTCCTGAGATCCAGTCATGTTTCCCATGGCTCAGTGTTGACGGGAATGAGTCCGAGCCAGGAGGAAGAGGGACCAAGTGAACAAGTGATGGAGAACTGAAACATGACTCGATGTCACTTATTTATTGTCTAAGCTGAACGGGCAGAGTTGAGGTAGGACTGGGACGGGTTTTACGATACGAGCAAGACAAGCCCCCTCCCACTACAGAACAGCCACAACCTCCCAGTCCTACTCCACCTCCCTAACCTGTCTCCCTCCTGACCCACAAATACGGCATTTTGAATCAATGTAGACCAAAAAAAAAAAAAAAAATTCTCAGTAAGTAAAACAAATCCAGGTGCTCCAGACGTTTACCATCATGAACAGGAGCAAAACCTTTACTGTGTATTATAAACCCTTGGTTCTATTGTTGTAAAAGTCTGTGTTTATAAACAACCAGATGGTTTTTTATATATATTTCCACATAATGTGTGTACATGTGTCTATATGCACACCAACACTTTTTGGAAAGTGAGGTTTCATTTGGGATGTATGTTTCATTGTCCTGTACCCCTTGACTGCCCATTAGAAGAAAAATGTTTTACCCAGTTATTAATAAGCATCATCCTGAAAATTGTTTTAACAAATTTAAGGGGAAATTTGTTTTTGCTTTTATTGTAGTCATCTTGATGGTTTAAAGCTACCTCACGCTGAAAAAAAACAAAGTGAAAATGTTGACCTTAAAATCTGAGCTGACCAAAAATTAGCTTTTGGGTGGATCTGGGGCTGAACGGCCATCTTTGCTTAGGGTTGCTCTATCTTTACAAGGTGCTATGAGTTCTAGAATTCAGTCTTTGCCATTGTTTCCCAAACCCCTGCCCCCAATTCCCACTAGCCTCACACCACACACACACACCCCACCCTGGAGGACAGGTGCAGTCGGGGCAAGACAGGGGACATAGGGGCTTCTGGGTGGCATCCTGTGGAGTCCACGCCCCACATTTTGAACCATGGGACTCCTTGGAAAGCCACTCAAAACGGCCAGGGTGGGTTGTCTCTGTGTGTGTGAGGGTGTGTATATTTTTTTTGTTATTATTAATTTTATTATGGTCATGATCATTTTTTTTGTTTTGTTTATTTTGTTACACTTTTAATTGATGTAAATTGGAAATAAAAGGAAAAACTTAAGTAACGATGAAGTTGATTTTTAATTGAGCTTTTGAATAAAATTGGAAATGGCGTGGGGATGGATTTCTTTTCTTTTGTCAACTGAACCCTTCATGTGTACGTAAATGTGTTTTTTTTGTTCTAGTTGTATTTCTTGAGAGGTCAGTTACTCTTGAATGTTTGTGAGTGCGTGGTGTGTGTGTGTGTGTGCATGTGTGAGAAGCTGTTTGATGCGAGTGTATTTTCATGAGAGAATCTCATAACAAAGGAATGAAAGTACTGTAATCATTCTCCGGTGTCAGGGTGGGGTCGGGCATGGTTGTTTGTTTGAACAAATAGGCAATAAATAATAAAGAAAAGAAATTGATATGGTGACTGGAATTGTGAAGTATTTTGTACAGTTAATGATTTAATAATGCATCAAAACACGGTCACACAGGTTCTTGTCTGTGCTGTGGCTTGCTTTCTGTCCATCCTTTGCTTTTGCTTTTTCTTATCTGTCCTGTGAGCAATAAAATTTAGACTTAAGCCTTCACAGTGATATATTCTTTTTCATAAAGTGTGCCATGTGGTTTGTTATTCAAAATCACCTTGTCATTTAATCTGAAATTTCATTTTTATTTATATTGAAATAAGTCAATGTGTTCATAATGACAGAAAATCAATGGCTCATTGGAAGTGAACATTTAAAACCAGACAAAAATATAACTACACCACACAAGTCATATAGATGTTCAAAGTGGATGTTGATTACCAAGAGCCTTAACCCAACAATCCTGCCTATCTGATGCATCCGTTTTGGCAAATCATGAAAGACACCAACAGATCTTAGTTTACAGAAAAACTTTGTACAAATTTATTGACAATAGTCACAAAAATGATGAGAGACAGAGATGGGGAATAAGTTTGTGATTATGGGGTCATGAGATAAGTTCTGTGTAGAGAGTCTGGTTGGCGAAGTTGGCTGGCTTGCCCTGGGGGTGTGGCAGTGGGGGGCTGCTACCCAGGTTGCGATGGGGGACCCCAGCACTCAGGAAGTAGAAAGGCACATGGGTAATCCTTCCATTGGACCAGCACTGGAAACAAGAGAGACATCACTTCAGTCACTGGTGGGTGGTTGCGATGAGAGTTAAGTATTCGACAGACCGACGCACCATTAATTATGACTGAAAATCATCACCTTCATTAATTGAACTAATAAATGAATCCTTTAGATGAATATACCGTGACTGTTTTCGCTTTTGAGATGAGTGGGGGAGTTTGTGTAAGGTATCATATGAAGCCATGGAATTTCTATACAACTAAGAAATCAAGATGTTCAAAACATACTTATACTATAGTTCTTCATGTGAGGATTCACTTATGATCAGACAAAAAAAGAAGCAGCAGCATCATTCTAGGTAGACTGACCACAGTGAGCAGTGCTCCATGCTGGAAGTTTGGATGGAACTGCATCAGTCTGGGCTCTGCTCCTAGCTCCCCCTGCACAAAACCACTAGGGGGAAACACAAGATACGCTTAGATACAAAAGTATTGGGACAGTGTGACGTCATATTGGCTGTTTTTCACTCCCTCTGTGCTGATTGCTACATTCCAAATCGATGAATATGAGGTAAAAAGTTCAGAATTCCTGATAATATTTCATGTGGCTTTTTTTGAACATAGTATTGGAACAACACCATTTGATGTACCGTATCAAGTCTCCCAATTTCCAGTCATTGTAAGTATTGGAACAACTTTCACGTGTTTAAAATGGTGCTCTTTATTCTATAACTATCTACGCATGTCACTCAGACGTAGATTATATTTAGGGGTTTTGAACAATATTTTATTTTCCAACTTTTTTTTTTTTTTTTATCATTTCTTGCCAATAAGACAGAGACCAGTTTCCTTAATACATCTTAATGGGACATAATGGGATTATTGGGTGTACGGTGGACTCAACACTCAAATACAGTATGGGATATATAGTTGACTTATGAATGGCATTCAAGTCAAGTCTCTGAAGTTTCAAAGAAAATATAAATCATCACCCTCCCGGTCACCACATGTGAAAATACACAGAGGTGCAAATTCACACTTTTCTTGTCTAATTTCGAAGTCAATTGCAAAATCACATAGGAAACCTTCACTGAAAGCACTGTGAGCACTACAAAAGTATAAAACTTTGAATTTCAGTGACAAAGGACGTACCATGGCAAGAGCTCAAAAATGGGGTTGGTTCTCGTCTTGAACACAGCTATCATAGCAGGGCGGCCAGCTGCTTGAGAATCACCTGGAATCACAAGTAGGAGAGAGCAACATTGTAAAAAAAAAAAAATATATATAAATATATATGCCACGAATAGGGAGTTATAGGAAGAGGGGATAGGAGGAGAATAAAAAGGGGATATGGGCCTGACCATTGAGAAGCACTGCCAGTCTCTCGCCTCTTGGGTCCCAAGCTATAGACTGGACTTCTCCACCAACTCTGACAGACACAAAAACCATGAGTGAGGTTCAAATGTAGGACCAATTTCAGATGCTGTCGAAAAAAAACAAGATTCAGAAATACCGGAATGCTGGTTCCAGACTCTTTCTCATTGCCTTCAGAAAGTCAGTCTGTACCCTACCCCCCTTTTCGTGCCAGAGACAGCAGTCATTATGATGCATACAGCATAAGATGCCTTTTTCTCTAAATTTTTCACACAGACAGCACAAAAAGCCAGCTCCCTGACTAAGTCGTAAGGCAGCTAATTGGTGATCTGGTCCTTCACACAAAACAATAAGCTGACAATAATCCGGCTTTTCCCTCCTGTGTGAAAGGGGTTTTAGAGGCTAAATACCGACTAGTTAACCAGATCACTGGCTAACTTGGACTCCATTTAAGTCCTCTTACATGATATCTCCATCTGCTGTGTTGATGGTTGTCTCCGATAGGTCAGCCACCACTGATGCTGCCTTTGGTCCTCTTGACATTCCTAAGGGTGCCCCTAGTGGAGAACAATGGAGAAAATTATACATGTCAAATTAGCCCGATGACTAAGTTCTATCTGTGATTCCCAAAATGGGGTCCGGGGAGCCTCAAGGGTCTGTGAGGAGGCTCCAGCAAAATGATGAATGGTTTACTTTCACTCGTATTTTATAAAATGTTTCTACTATTATATTCCCGCATACTGTACAGACATTTTCAATTATAGCTAACAACAATTTATTCCTCTCAGATGGGGGCCCTGGAAAAAAATGAGAACATATGGAAATCCTTGGCCTAATGCAGATCTACTAATGGGTCCTTGACATGAGAATGTGTGGGACCCCCTGTTATAATATTGATCTGGAATGTTTGAATGTGTTGTTGTCGTCAGTGTGTTGGCTGTTTAACCTGGCATGTCAGTGAAGGTCAGGGCGTAGATGACAGTCTCTCCCTGCACAGTGAAGAGCAGTCGACTCCCATCTGGACTCCAGCAGCCAGACTGATCAACAGCAAGATCAGACACATAATCAATTCAATTCACTTCACTTCAATTCAACCCACGTTCAGCCCTATCAAAAACTGTTAATAGCAAACAGATAAAGAAGACAGTCAAAAGTGGTGAGATGTATCACCTGACAGCGTCCCTTCAAACATGGCCAACGCTCACAAGTCCACATTCTGGTCTCCCAAACTCTGAGGAGACAGAAAGAGATACAAGAGAATATCAATAAGTGCTACACACCGATATATCCTAAAACACCACTCTGTGCCTATCATGGTTCTGTACTCTTATCATGGTTGCTGTACTCGAGTCAAAGCCTCAAATATGGAAACCATGCCAGATATTCCACTCAAAAGTGCTAGCAAAGCCAGGTTTTCTACTCACAAGTGCTAAGCAAAGTCACATATCCTGCTCCTCAAAAGTGCTTGATCTACTTGATATTATAATGAGTCTTCATGGTCTGCATACATGCTTATAAATATTCATGACAGGGAAGCAGAGCTCTAGGTCAAGGTAACAAGTGCTTAAACGGTCCCAGCCATTTACCCGGGCTCCGACTTCACGTACCGTTAATTGGGAACGCACTCATCTGCATGCGGTTAACTGAGAAATATATAATATATAACCTGGACTAGAAATATTATGGCCCTCCCATCTGTCGTCAGTTGTCTCTAACCTGAATAGGGCAGAGGGTGTTGAAGCCAGCACATGGCTGCCATCGGGGGACCAGGACAAGAACGTGACCCCTCCTCCTCCCACCCGCTGGAGAGGCACACAGCTCTCTGCTGCCACGTCCCATACCTGAGAAATACAAGTAATGTTATGCAGAAGAGAAAAAAAGATTCACAGCAACGCAATGAATTGATTCATTAAAATATATTCTGTGTATTCAGCTCACTTCAAACTTTATTCCCCACAGGGTAATTTCATAGCAGGCATAAAACAACACATAAAAAAGCACAATCTATACATGAAAAGAGGTAGTCTCATCTACCCTTGGACACAGAGTTGTCATATAATACTTATGCAGGTACAGGGTGCAGTGCATGAGTTTAGGGGAGATGGGTTGTAGGGTGGAGTTGGAGTGGGGGGGCATTCAGTCCCAAGAGATGGAGGGGGCTGTTGGGTCACTTTTAATAAGGTAATGTCAACCTTAAGAGAGTTCGACTGTTGGGTCATACCATCATGGCTGTGTCCACGGGCGAGGCGGACACTAGGAGAGATCCACTAGGAGACCAGGCAATGGAAGTGACTGGAGAGTGTCCTGGATGGGACAAGACCTGGGCACAGCCGGAGGAGGGCCTGGACGAGAGGAGCAGGAGAAACATGAAAAAGGAACTAGGAAGAAAAACTAGAGAACTTCAATACAGAGAAAACTGTCCTTCAGTGGTGTGTGTGTGTGTGTGTGTGTGTGTTGCTCTTAAACCTCTGGACACGGTCTATCATTATGCCCTCACATTTATTACTGGTGATGGCTATGGTACTCACCATTGTAAACTGTATGATAAAGTGGGTTGGTCGTCTCTGGCGGAGAAGCGTAATAAACACTGGTATTTGTTTATCTATAAGGCCATTGTCGGAAAGCTACCACCGTATATCACAGCAATGCTAGACTGGAACTTTGGACCCTATTTAACTCATTGAAATGACTCATGTTGAAGGTCCCCCGAACCTGGATATGAGATGGAGACTACGCTCTTTGCATCCTTAAATGTCCTTCAAACCATGTTGAATTTCTGGAATATGTGAATGTTACATATAAATAATTTCAATGGGGGATTCAAATAAAATCTGTGTGTGTGTGTATACCTGGTTGACAAGGAGCAGGGGTCCACATGCCAGACCAGTAGGCAGTTATGACAGGCGACAGCCAAGGCAGATGCACATAGTGGCTTCCACTGCACAGCAGAAACACTCCTCTGTAAACGATGCTTCAGTGTCGGAGCTGTGGCGCTGAGAGACAGAACAGTACGCGTGTTTAGAGTGTAGGATATTAAAAAAGGAGACTGAGCAGCAACAACGCAGTCAAAGAACGACACTGCTCCAAGAGGTGGTAATACAATATGATCAGTGACATGTAAGGACGCACCCACTGAGCGTGGTAGTGGTATCGGATATTGGCCCAATACCAAGCTAAAACAGGGTAATGGTATCTGAGAATTTCCCCAATTAAAAAAAAAAAAAAGAAAAGAAAATGATACCAAGAGCCTTGTGCAAAATGTCACAAATCAAAGCAAAGTGACTTGATTTTCTGCATTTTTGGCACACATAGGCATGCAAGATCTCTCGAAAGGAGAAAAGGGATTATAACTCAATCATTTTTGTACAATGAGCCCAAACAAATGGTCTAAGTACTATTCAGTAAAAGTAACAGATAGGAGGGGTGTTTAATAAACATGTGCCATCAGTGCATCCCTACCTGTCATGGAGACTTAGCCACATTGATCCATCGCAAAACGGAGATACAACAGATGGAAGGTACTGCTGGAGCTAACATAATCGTGTGTTTGCTGAAACAACAGCTTGGCCAACGGAAGGTGATGAATCCGTCAGTTCCAAAAGTTCATCCTCTCAGAACTTTTCCGTCCGCCACAACGGACACAAACCCGGGATCGACCCCGTTTCCACAGACTAGTGGTGCCATACTATGTCACTCTGACATTCTCTGTCCCTGTATGCATACTCGTGCCCTTCTCTAGGGCTGACGTCTTCTCTACCAGTAAGGTCTAAAACCACTGCATGTGGCAGAGTAGCTCCATATAGAACTCCACTACTGGGGAATGATCTGGGACACAGACACATATGTATTTTTTCCCCACAGCCTAACTGTCATTTGACATTGTCCTATTGTTCTTGAATTTTTACCGATAATATAGAACATTTTTCATCTTTATTATTCTAGTATTTAGATGAGGTTTTCAGAGAAGCCCGTAATGGGTTTCTACCTCATCTGCGCATGTATTTTATTTCTGTTTATTTTCTTCTGTTTGACCGTTCTTTTAAAATGTGCAAATAAACATAAAACATCCCGCCTCATTATCATTGTTTTACAAGGGTGCGTTGTTGTACACTTCAGAATCCAAGAACTCTTGGTCTTGTGAGGCTGTGGTACCTCTTAGGGTTGTAGATCTTAATGGAGTCGTCCAGGAGAGCCACAGCAAACTTGTCTGTATGAGGATGCCAGGCGAAGGCTCGCACTGCACTGTCAGACCTGGTAAAGCAGGAGGGGGGACAAGTCAGAACAGTGTTTCCCTTAAATGTACGTTTCTTTTACACTGTAGCTGCCCCTTTTTCAGTGCAGAACCAATCATCTGGCTGCTTGCAACACACAGACCGCTGTTTGACTGAAATTGAAAGGGTTTTAATATTATTCTCAGTGTGGTAGACGATGACATTGGTGTGATGCTCTCAGTAGAAAACATAATATGGGGAAATGCTGGTATACAAATAAATACATCCTGTGTTTCCCCTGCATTCATTTACCAGCAGCCCCCGTCCAGCTGAGACACTACTGCACTGCTACAATAAGTAACAACCATGATAATTCAACTCAACACGTGGGCATGTTGTTCAGCCCACAGCAATCAAATACAGTACAGTTACAGTCCAATGAGTCCATTTATCATCATAATGGTATCCAAATAGGGAGTTGTTTTGATACTGTGAATGGGTCTATGGAGTGCACACAGGCCCCAGAACCATAGTTACTCCCCAGCCACTCGGATCCAATAATGTCAACAGCATTAATTCTCTCATTCTCTTCCATCAGGTTTCGGGACATGCACATCAGCCCCGGCTCTGTGTCACTGCAGGACTTTCTAAGGAACAGAATTCAATCTGTCACGGTTAGCGATTTTACATCACGCCCTCTGACCCCTCAGTACTTGTGCAACACAATTGAGCTACCATGCTGTACTAAAACAATTACCACCAACACTGTTACGTGGCAATAATTAAACAATTATCTTGTATCTTTTAAAAGGGAAAGCACTGAAGTCAGCATTGACCAAACAGTTTTACAGCCACAGCCCACAATTTTATGAGCAGAACAATTATGGTACAATTGTGTTTACTGTATGCCATTTATTCCAATGGATAATCCAATTTTTACAAATATACACCAATGTAAATTTTAACATGTTCCAGTGTAACAAAATAATGTAAATTAAATGTATAACACTGCAATAAAAAAAAAAGAAGAAAACACATAAAACAGACAGAGGTACCCCCTATGTCCATGTCCAGGCTAGAAAATAGAAAATAAACCTTTAAGAGCCAAAATAAAAGCAGTAAAAAGTCAGCACTTACCAGTTCAGCACCTGGGAAAACTCACCAATCATGTCCTCGCTACTCATCTACAGAGAATGAGGAAAAGAAGTACATTAATAAACATCGTAATTAATCGTGATTAAGAGCCTTGTGAGTTGATGTGCTGCACCAATAGGCAGAACTCACTGTGAGGTGTGGAAACAGGGAGACGTGGAAAGAGGACACCCATCGGAGCAGAGCCAGAACACAGCCTGAACTCACTGAGAGCCATTTGGGCACTGGGAAAGCACGAGCACAGGAGTTAAATGCACGACACATGACTTACTGAGGAGAATCAGACCATATTATGTAGGCCTAGATGAAATCATATTTTTATATAAATCTGAAATAAATTACTTTGAACTTGCTTGGAGTAGCAAATGGGTGGGGTTTGCCAAATAGGACAATCCAAATTGTTTAGACAGCAATGCCTTCCAAGTTTAGACTACTTTGTAGGGCTGACTGCCATGGTAATCGATGCCAAAATCTAAATTTGAATGCCTCTGTTTTTTATTTTGTGGTGGTTGTTTTTCTTTTCCACTACAAAAAATTGCCAATATCAGCATAAGAAATGGCTTATAGAAATAATAACCCAACATTCATTTTGAAAATCAGTTCTTCTGAGAAGAGGACATTTAGTCATGGGAACTTTCAGAAAACCATAGCTCTCATTTACCGGCTGCAGTGAAACTTTGCACACAGGAAGAACGAAGCTTCAATTATGTGCTGACAACTGCAACTGAAGCTTCAAAGCCCAAAAAAAGGGTAATCCGGACAGCCCTACAATTTTGAAGATAAATGTAAAATACTTTCCTGTGATTGACACACTGTCTGTGCTATCCTGAATGCGATAAACCCCACTGCTGGCATTCCCAGCAGGTTGAGACAAACCTAAAATAATTGTTTTGTAAATATTTGACCCAGGTGTGGTATCATGCACAGCAGACCATAGGTCCTCACTCACCCTCTGCACTGGAGTTGGCTATCTCATCTAGTAACCCTGAAACACCTGCATCACGCCTGGCAGACAGAGAGAGGAGAATGGTAGCAAAGTAACCATCTGAAGGAGTTTGGTGTGTGTATGTGTGGGAGAGAGAGAGAGAGAGAGAGAGAGAGAGAGAGAGAGAGAGAGAGAGAAAGAGTGTGTGTGTGTGTGTGTGCGCGTGTGTGTGTGTGTAAGAGACGGGGACAGTGAGAGAGTGACAGAGAGAAATATATATATACATATACAGAGAAAGAGAGAGAGTCTGTGTGTGTGTGTGTGTAATT
>OMKL01033147.1:3608-15537 GCA_900302295.1 Parasudis fraserbrunneri
GACTGAATGAATGAATGAATGAATGAATCAATCAATCAATCAATCAATCAATGCGTGAGTGAGTGAGTGAGTGAGTGAGTGAGTTAATGAATGAATGAATGAATGAATGAATGAATGAATGAATGAATGAATGAATGGCTGAACGAATGAATGAATGAATGGCATATTAAGTACAGCACCACCCCACATCAGTTCTAACCTGGATTCCTCTTCCACACTGATATACTCAGACCGATCCCACTCCGAGTATCCCCGGTGTGGTTCTCTCAGAGGTCCCCTGATGTTGGAGAGAATGGAAATACAAGGCATCAGAATTCTGCACATGAGCTGTCTGTGATCTAAATTCAGGACCGTCGAGGTGACTGAATAATAACATTAATGACATTTTTACAGTGACTAAAAGTCAGAGTTCCTGCTTCATTAATTTTGCACTCACTCCCTTGGACTTGAAAATGCAGCTAAAAAAAACCACCAGTCTTCAGTCTACAGAATATCTGTGCTCAGCCTGCTGCGCCCCAGAAAGGTGATTCTGTAGTGCATCGGATAGTTCTGGCTAGTAATTTCCTATGACAGGCATGGTAAACAATAGATATCTTTTTCAGTATATCTTTTCTCTGACAGTTGGATCATTATGAAATTGCTGGAAATGTGAAATACAATGGTCTTAACAGTTCTCACCACTATCCTCCCCTAAACAATAAGAAGATCTTTGATTAAAGAGATTAGCTAATAAACTATAGGCCCACTGTAATACTGGGTGTATGATTGCTCATCTCAGAGATAGATAAGAGCTCATAAATGCAATCAGTACTTTTGAAATAAAAATGATAAACCTGCAGCAAAGCCCTGATGCAGTGTAGAGCACTGATTATCCCACAACCCCCCCTGGCTGTGCAGCGACGCTGTTAGCTACAGTAGCTAATCCGTTTACTACTGATGGGTGTATTTGGTTTTCAGTAAAAATGACCCTATCTTCTATTTCCTCTTTGTTCATTGATGGAAGATGTGGATCTTCATTTTACTAGTCAGGGCTCTATTGTTATGGTTTGATTAGGCTTTTGGGATAAATATGGACTTGATCTGCCCGTAAGAGGAATAGACCATTAGCTGTGTGGACAGAGTTTACAGGATATCCTTCCCACATATCAGAGTACATACTAGATGTAATTGGAAATGTGTGATATGGACATCAGTAGATACATATCAAGCCAACACCGAGGATTTACATTAACCCTATCAGGTGTGTGTGTGTGTGTGTGTGTGTGTGTGTGTGTGTGTGTGTGTGTGTGTGTGAGAATGTTTTCTCAGAATTCTATCTTAGAATCCTAGACCTCTATTATAGACGGTTTCACTGGAATTATGTTGCTAGGGAACAACTTGGACCCATGTTTATTTCTTGTCAGTTATTGATTAATAACACACACTGCAATGGGAAATAAACTTGGATCAACTTAGAATGTTTATGTTGTCAAGTTGTCTATAGCTTTCTATGACCAGGGCCATTGTGATGTCATCATTAGAATGCTCAGTTCTCTAATTTCTAATGTGAGAGCGGACACCTGAAAAGGATTAATCTGTTCTGATGTACATCTGATGCAATAAGAGTACGATTCTGATGTTGTTTTCTCTTTCTCTTTCTGTTTTTTATTTATTTTTATTTTTTATTTTTTTTAAACAAACTTCTGTTCTGCTTGTCTATGCATAGGATTACCATCCAGGCTGAGACCTCCTTATTTGACCATGAATAGTGCTTTCCTCAGGAGCCCTACAATGTTATTGTACAGGATGGCCTTATTCCTCTTAAAGGCCTGAAGGCCGGCGTGGGACATCTCTCCTTCAAATCAGCTTTGGGGGTCTCATAGACTGCACTGATTTCCTTGTAGGCCTTTGTGATCTTAAGAAGTGATCACCTTCCCTCCAATGCCCCATGGATTAAACAGGGCAGGCTGGTTCACTCCTCTCTCTCTGCTCCACAACCACTGTACCTTTGTAGTCAATAAAAGACTAACTAGAAAAGAATGAAGCGATGGGAGAATCAATCTACTGGAAGCCTCCCCACAGTTTTCTCATCATTTCTCGTGTCGTATGTCATCTCGGATTGTAACACGAAAAGCAAAACTCAGTATGTGGGATGGTTCTCTCGGCCATTCAATGTTCGGAGAAGCTAGAGCGTGAAAGGGGTTTTGATTCAGCCGGAGAGTGGATAAGTTGTGTTTTAGGAGTTAAGTGGGGTGTGCACTTATGGACTGCCTTTGTTTGCCTTTCAAATATGAAAAGAGACATCAGAACTGTCCTGGAAAGAACAATATAATTCTACTCAGGTTTACAGTTGTTATGTATTACAGTAGCTTTACTGTATACTGTACGCTGTTAAAAATAATGTGTCATTTCTCAACACATCTGTGGGTCTTGTTACTGTAGGAACAACACCTATTGTGTCAGCTTCAACATGACAATACATGTTAAATATGTGTTATAGCAACAACATATGCTGCTATCTACACATTGTGTTGAAAGATAAGATCTATAAAATGTGTTGTCCCTTACTGAGACACACGTTCTTTTTGAGTGTTTGCTGTACAGTATGTTGTAAAATTGTTATGTAGCTTATGCCTTTGAACAATAATTGAGCATGCATGCTATTCTCTCCTAACAAGTCCAGACACCTTCTCTGTCCTGACTCTTCATTGAGAATGTGCTGATGATGGGCAGATTGGTCATTGGGCACCAGAAGCCACTCAGCATTATTGTATTGTAATCAATACTGACACTTAGTGCTGACACTAAGTTCCATAGTACTTCAGTCAAATTCCATACAACTATTGTGTTAACCCCTTTCACATCTAAACAGGTTGTTAAACTATCATACTGTACTTAATTATCACCCCTGTATGACACATGTCACAACATATAGAGAAGTGTCCATATTTAAACCTATATATGTGACTGGTTTGATGAGTTCAAAAAGGGGCAGGATGAGTGGGAAATGTTGACACAACGTTCAAACATTTTTAAATTACTTTACATATTTAGACACATTACACAAAGTCAACACATGTATGCATTGATACACAGTAGTTTGAAAATACCAAGGAGAAGAGAGGTGAGAAGACTCTCCAAGTCAAATACCAATGAAAGACATACTGTGTACCCTCCAAACACCTTTTTCAAACTGTGGCCTTCAAAGTAGACATTTCCGTATATGTCCTTGTGTTCTTGTGAATCTATATGAATGAAAATTCATGCTTCATCCTTCATTCCTGTCAAGGTCACAGAGCGGGTTTTTCCCCCGCAAATGTTGATTTCAAAGCAAAATAAATCAAATAAATTAGTTGTACACCTGGCTTTGAAAGGAAAAACTTTTTTTTCACACTCAAGCCATGTACTGTATACTCATCTATTTGTTGACCAATGCAATTAT
Source organism: Parasudis fraserbrunneri (assembly GCA_900302295.1). Lineage (NCBI taxonomy): Eukaryota > Metazoa > Chordata > Actinopteri > Aulopiformes > Chlorophthalmidae > Parasudis > Parasudis fraserbrunneri. Next base: position 7,030 of record OMKL01033147.1, read on the forward strand.
TTAAAACAAAATTGCATGATAAAGTCAGTATGATATGATTGCAACGGTCAGCTTTCAGGGTAAAACAATGAAGGTCGAAAAAGGATGTGTTGAAATAACACAAGATGTGTTGTCCTTAACTAAACACATATAGATATGTTAAAGATGTGTGTAGAAATAACACAAATTGTGTTGCTATTAACATATGTGTTTAGTTAAGGACAACACATCCTGTGTTATTTCAACACATCCTGTTTGAGAGTGGTGGAATTATTCTTTAACTGCTCTGGGTTTATATTTAATTTATATTTACTTTGGTTTTCTAAGTTTATTCACAGCTCAAGGGCTATAAAATGTTTAAAGTTAACATGTAGCAGGACAAGTTGAAAGATAACAGGCTGTCCATTTTATGAGAAAAATCTCTGAATTCCACCCTCCTCGGACTGAATTCTTTGTTTTGTTCTCTGAAGAAGTGCCAGTGGAAAAATAAATCTATCTTTTGCCTTCATCACTCTGACTCTCCGTCACATTCTGAGTCCTGCTCTTTACAATTGTAATGTAAATCTGAACCAAAATGAAAAAAAACAACAAAAAAAAACATTAATTCCCATCCATCTGGCACTAAAGAGTTTTTTTCTGTAATTTTCCATATGTGAGCATTGAAGCTACTATTGTATGGCCATTGGTCTGGTTGGGTTGTAATGTATGACTATTCTATATCAGGGGATGAAGCTGTCTGTTAGGGTGATTGACACAAGCCCACATTAAGAGGTGGTTTTGGAAATTAGTCCATGGAGACCCTTTGGAGCCGAGCAGGAGAAGGAGAGCTGTCTCGGAGAGGGAGCCGTGCCTTTTTAACCCCACTCATTGGTATGCCGATGTGCGAGTGGCAAGCTGCTCTCTAAATGGCTGAGGCATCCAGGCTGGTACCCCCTCGACACGTTCCTGCGCAGACAGATCCCGTGGAGGGCTGCCAACAATATGCAGCCCAGAATCCTCAAATTACAATGGGCCCAATTAATAATCACATAGTTAGTTCATATTTCATACCTTACACACAGCACAGCGGAACAAAGTTTGCATCAGAAATTTCTAGGCACATTTTTTTTTCCTATAACCATGCACAACATTTACCTTAACACTGTGAACTTTCTGTGTTTTCTTTTCCACTGCATACTGCTTGAATTCTGGATTTGCTAACGATGTGCTGGCTTGACCATTATTTCACCCTCTTTTTAATTCTCTATTATGGACAGATTGTGTAAAAAATACATCATAATGGGACCACTAAGGGATAGTCATGAAATTTGAATGAGTCTGTCTTTGTGGAGGAGTACACTGTGAAATAAGATGTATCCATAAATCAGCCTGCAATAGCTTTATCCAAATGGCTCATCTGGCCTAATCATTTGTGATATAAAGAGTAGCTATCCAATACAAGCCAATAGGGGTGGCTGTAGCTTGAAGGTTAGAGAAATGATCTTGTGACCCAAAAGGTCGCTTGTTTAAATTCTCGGCTTGGAAATCAGGGCAGGGGAAGTGAATAAGTACCGCTTTCCCAGTTAATGTGCCCTTGAGCAAGGCACTTAACTCCCAAAAGCTCCCTTCACTGGAGTTGGTCAGTGGCCAACAGTGGAAAGCTGTGGTTGTACAGGGCAGCTCCCAGGTGTGAATATGTGTAACTGTAAGAGTGTGCAGCTGCAGACTGCTGAAAATAGCATAGAAACCCTGTGTCAATAAATGTAAAATAAAAATCCATGCTGCACGGGTTAACATGTTGATTTTCTACCAACTGCAACTCATCACCAATTCAAAGTTTGCTACAGACTATATAATGTATCATGTAATGGTTATGATCATCATTTCAAGGGGGTCACACTCTCCTTTTTATTATATCAGGTCCTCAACATTATCATCTAATGTATATTCACCACAATTTTCTAAATACATGTTTCTCCTTTGAATGAAAAACAGTAAATTCGATAAACAAGGACACGTTAATATATATGCAGTATTAATGTATGTTGTCTCGTAATAATAATCACAGTCTGTGTTTAGCGTTTTGTATCATTTTTTTCCTCTGTAGTTCAGAATAAGTATGGTCCTCTTGCTGTCACTGATGAGCATTTTCCAGATTTTGACATGTTCATTTAAAGTTGTTAATCAGATCTAAATATGCAAAGTAGTTTCCCATGGGCTCCCTTTGAAATGCAAATAGCGGGTGCAAACAAAGGTGGTGTGGATGCAGGTTCTGATGCAGCAAAATCACAGAGGGGTGATACTGTTCATATCTCATTAAAATGTGAAAGACAAACAGCCACATTCTTTCAGTCCTCCATTAACAGACTTATTGCTATTTTGTTGGTGATTTGGTCATGAGGATTGATGTTGCTGGTGTCATTTCTACCATACCAGTTATAGTAGACTGCTGCCATGAGGTATTGATATTATTATTAGATTACATTACATTACTGATTTTTACAACCGCTGTTTTAATCACAGTAGCAGATCTTTGCCCTTCCAGAAAAAGATATACCCTCTGCCTAAACCCATTAATAACAAAATTCATATGAGGCCCATGATCCAAGTTTATTCATAAACCTAAACGATATCCTGCAACTGATATCAAGCAAGACATTTCAAGAATCAAAGGTCTTCTCCAATCACATTTATTTTTGACTATATTTCTGGATAACAGCAAGCTTTATATGATTGGAGGCATTTAAGCATGGAGAAATGCTGATAAGATGAAGTCCATTTGTGATGCATTAACTTGAGGTAATCCCCACTCCACTTTTTTATCCTCTGTAGAAAGGTTCAGGAATAGAGAAAAATCAATTTTCACAAGAGGTAAACTATCCTATTACACATTTACTATATTGACTGGTTTTGCTGGTTATTATAGTGTAATTTCCAGAGTTGAGCATATGTCCTGACTTCAGCCTACTCTATATAAATATACCTTGTTATAAACATGGATTTTCTTTGGTTATTCCAGCATCATGTGTAGATGTGAGCATACTAACTGTATGCAGTAGTTTAGAAAGTTCTATAGGCTGAGAGTGCATGCCTGCCTTGGCCAGGAGAGAAGTGTACTTGTAGATGAAACTTCGCACATAGGTTGACAGGAGGCCAAGGACCTGAATTCTCGAATATTTTTCAAATCGGTCAATGACAAGTATTTTATTTAATTTCCACCGTTGTCCATTGAAATCAATATAGCTGACGTTATCCAGATGGGGGAGAGCGGCACTTGCAGGCTTTGCCCGCTAGCATGTGAGTGTAGGCATCTCTGTGAGTGCCATTCTGTTTATTATATATTGTAGACACAAGCCCTGTTTATACATATAGTCAAATTACAGTCTCTATATCCTACATATTTTGCAAGCAAAATAATCTACAACCAAACTAACTACGATACTAAGTTACTGTAATCCAAATACATATAGTAACTGAGTTTGGAACCAGTGATTATACTAATGACAAATTTAAGAAGATCATCTTTAATCTGTGAGGGACAGTATTTTTAAAGTAACTTTACCAACACCATCTGTATACCGTAATGTTACACTGCTCATTCTGCCAAGGACTATGACTTTGTCCAGGGGTGAGTCTACCACAGTTTTGGGCCCATGAGTCCTGTGCAGGGTTCTAGTAACCCACCCAGGGTAATCAACCCAAACTCATTGTAACCACCTTTTAATTTGTGAAATAATAGTTTACCCACCTTTTTAAAATAATTTTAAAAAATTATGATTGGAATGTATAGTATACATTATAGTAACTTGTGTCAGATTGATGCCAGTTATATGAAGTTAGGGCCTTAAAAAGAAAATAATATTCTGAGAAGGGAAAAAAAACATGTATATACAGTATATGGCTGCATCCCCAATAGATTGGCACTGAGGTAATTCTACAGTGCACTGACCCAGGTGCATAAAGAAGGCAGCCTACAGGATTGATGTAATTTGGTTCTCCTGGCCCATCATCCTACAGTGCAACATATATCTGATGTGATTTCCATACTAAGAAGAATGGAGGCTAATTTTCAGATGCTTTACTCTGTGGGACAAGTAATGACATCAGACAAGGAGACCAGCATCTTTATGCACCTGATCCACTAAATGAGAGAAAGTATTTCAACCAGAGGAGTGAGTTTAACTGACATTCACAAATGTGTTACACATGCGCTACTATACAGGGAAAATGACAGCGCTAAGCCCATAGGATAGTGGTATGATTGGTCTTATAATGGTGGTATGGAATGTGTGGACCGGCCCTGTCCAGCGGGGCACCCCCGCCGTAGGTCAGCCATAGCCTTGTCGACTTTATTGGCACCACACATCCATGTCCACACATTTCCAATTTCAGGAGGCAAATTGGGATTCCTGACTGCACTCACAAGTGTCTGAAGCACCATTTTCTGACTCTATGGAGTGGAAAATAGGATTCAATTCCTGTTCAACGCCTCTTCATTAACTAACTACCAAATGCCAGCCACAAAAAGTGCTGGTATCAAAGAACGTTGATAACTGTATTCCCATGCATCTCAATAACGTTTTGGGGCTATTTCACAGTATTTTAACATATTGTAGGAAAAAAGTGCAATGAAACAGTGGAAAAGTCAAGTTTAGCTGAACTATTCATTGTAGCAGTACAGAAGTAGGTGAAAGCGATTTTGATATAACAGAGCAGCCCTGACCAATCCGTCTCTCGAGGGATGTTTCAGCTGCTGGTGTGTACAGCCACTTAACCATACTCACAGACATTAGCCACCCATGACTTTACTGCCAATCCAGTTCTGACACCCACTGTACTCCCTATTAAAATTTTACAGGTCAAAAATTTAAAAGGCAGTTAAAGAAATGTTCTTTTTCATTACAAGTGACAAAAAATGAGCAGGTCAGCCCGTGGCATAAAAGGCAGGGTAATTAGAGGCTCTCGGCTTGATAAAGTGTGACTGTAAATCAATGTTAGACTAATTAATCAATATTTTAATTATTAGACCTATTAATGAGCGTTTGGTTGAATTCCCTGGAATCTTGCTGCCAAGTTGGCCTCCTCTGTCATCATTAGTGAGTACATTGAGGTTTCACTGCGTTGAAAAAAGGGCTATCATCTTATTCAATTGTGACATCAAAGAGCTTTGATTCTTCTTCGCTGGGGTTTAGCACTGCAGTGCCTGATGGCCTTGAACTTAAGGATTCCATTCCCTGACATTTTAATCTGTATCTTGATGAATTTTCTTTTCACCCAGAGCATATCTCAAGTTAGACTTTCTGATTACATTCTTCTTACATCACATTACTTGTAACTTTCACTTGCATATTTTAGGGAACAAATTGTGTGCAAAGATATTGATATATCACATTGGAGTACTGTAGGAGTACGAGCAGTTTGATAAATGAGGAATTCTGTTTTACATGAGCCCCTTAGTGACCAGCTATAAAGTAAATGCATCTGTTTACACCACAGTATCTCAGAACAACGGCAGCTTTCAGTCACTTAGACTTTAGATGTAGCATGGAGTTCAAGACTGAGAGAAACTGCATAACTGTAAGCCACCTTTATGGTGTTGTTGTCTTCGAAAATAAACATCAGCACATGGAAAAATATAGCAAAAGAGAATCTTGAATGCTTCAGAGATTAAATTGTATATGGATGGATTGACATGTTTACTGGACGGAGTAGACTCATAATAATAGATTAAGATTAAGATTAATAATCTGCGCTGTTGGTCTTTGATGAATTTAAATCTAAATCAAGAGTGTGGCCCCTTGGCTGACTTATCCATCAAGTTTGGACTACATGAGATATGACTCTGTGAAATCAGTCTATATTTCACTCTTTAAGTATACATTTAACATCACTTTGTCATGTATTTAGGTCCAATGTTTCAAATGTACTCTACAGGGTCAAATACAGTGAGTTTGTAGAGATGGGACCCAAAATTGGCCATGGGCCATTTGGTGGCAGATCCCCACATCAAGATGTATTTTGATAAACTCAGGTCGCATAGAGAGTCCCTGAAAAAAAGTATAACATTTTCATTTATTTATTTATTTGAAATTTTTTATTGCTAAGGTCTTCAACTGGTGGGTATCAGCTTGTTTCCTTGTACTGTACAGCTGAATCTACCTTGTTGTTAACAAGAAAATCAATATAAACTGTTTTTTCACCATGAGATGAGACATGTGATCTGAATATTGTGTAATCTATTGGATTATTACAATTATGAACATAATCTGATTACTTTCTGATTACATTGCTTTCACAATCATCTATCATTTCTATAACCATTATCAACCATTAATTCAAGTTGTGTAAAATAATGTTTTTAGATGTGAAGCACCTCATAGATTGGCACTGTCACTCACTCACTCATCTCACTTACTCACTCACTCATTCACTCATTCACTCCCTCCCTCACTCACTCATCTCACTTACTCACTCCCTCCCTCACTCACTCATTCACTCACTCATTCACTCACTCACTCACTCACTCACTCACTTACTCACTCACTTGCGGTCACCCACTCTGCCCCTAGTGGTGACTCACAGGCATGGCACTCTGACTCATGCTCAGACAATCTGCCCTCATACTTTGCATGTGTCCTTGTTTTCTATAATGTCATAAATGTATAACATGTACCTGAGTGGCAAGAAGTTTTTACAGTACCTACAAAAATGTATACTATGTCAGTTACTATAGCCTAATGTATTATAGTAACTAGTAACTATAGTTTTATTTCGCAGTCAGGTTACTTCAGTGTAGTTTCAGGCAATCTGTCACTCCCCTTCTCTATATGATCATATATCTTCATGTCTATTATGGAAAAATAATTCCTTCTAATAAAAATTATCAAACCTATGATGTAACATCATATACAGTGATGCAGATACTTTGATATCAAAGCTGTAGAGAGCATTCCCTTGGAGACAAATTCTTCAGTAAAATACAAAGATATTCTCTTATGCTATACAGACTGACTGTATCATATCAAGTATCTGATCCCTTATCAACTCATTTACAAAGTAAATCTGTAAATCAAATTCATTAATTGACCTAAAATAATAATTAAATCACAAAGAGGTTAATTATGATGTGTCTATGTACCGTAGTTACTACAGTAACAAATTGTAAAGTTCATCATGGACTCTGATGGACATCTAGAGATTAATAGCCATTTTTGTCAATACTGGAAATAGTTCTCACATGTTGAATATGCATGTACTGCACACAAAACAGAGCAAGTGGATTTGTACAGGGTGAAGATGACGGAAGATAGCAGGGATGCAATAGATGTTGTGCATTCATTGGTGTTGTTGCTGTTGATGATGATGATGATGATGATGATGATGATGATGATGACAACTTTATATCACATACATTATAAGGTGCAAATTAGCAAACAAGTGCAGAACCACTATAGCCATAAACATACACACTTGCACTTAAGCTAACCAAATCAATTCAACACGCTTTCATCTTTTTGATAAAGATTTATGCTGGAGGGTAATCCATGTGTTTTCTTTGCACAGTTACATTGCACTAAACCACCGTCTGCCATCCCCTTTTATTCAAGGGGATTTTGAATCTTCTAGGAGTTTGGGGTGGGGGTGGGGGGGCTGCATGAGGACAGCTATGAAGTGGAAGAACAAGCAAGGTCAATGAGCGAGTAGACAGAGCAGTGCTGACATTGGTGAAAAGAGAACAAAAACAGAGGTGAAAAGAGGCTGTCTTTGGTTTGCCATAGTTGAAACAGAGATAAGAGATGGTATTATTGATTAGGGGTGGGGGGAAATATCGATATGGTATAGTATCATGATACTTTCCTCCCATGATATCGTATCGACCTGACAGCCGATATCGTGATATTTTTCACTGTACTATTCAAAAGAGTTTAATGAAAGACCACATATGGATCTTATGTGAATTATGTTATTTTATCTAAAAATCATGATATATCGCAATATACAGACTTGCAATACTTGTGTATCACTGAACTCCCTGTATTGTAATACTATCATTATTGTGGCCCAAGAATATCTGTATGCAAAAAAATACTACTACTATTACAGTAACACTTTCAAAAAGAACACTCTCTGTATGGCAGAGCAAAGGGGCAGGGGTTCAAGCACCCTTTGGACCTGTGCTGGACCCTATATGTGCACATGCCTGCCAATTTCTGATGCTTTCCTTAAAGAAAAAAAAAGACACAATCACCAATTCACCAACAGAATGTGAAGGCCCCGTGTAAAAGCCACTTTACTGAAAATAAATTCATTCAAACATGTGGATAAAAGTTAATATTGGTTTATGGACTAATGATTTGCTCATGGGATTTGCCTCTCCAAATGGGATTATACAACTCATCCGAGTGTGGCCGGTGTGTGTCAAGCTACATCTTAACCACCACTGACAAAACTGAGCAGAGCTCATCTCCACTGAGGCAGAACTAAAATCTGGAAATAATCAGCTAGTGGGGGAACATGAGAAATTCTCCAGAAAACACTTTAACGCCACTG
>OMKL01033169.1:1440-25446 GCA_900302295.1 Parasudis fraserbrunneri
GATCCTTCCTCTAGGGGTCATGAATGGGCACAGCAAATTTGAAAAGATTCGAACAAAAGGTATTCGAGATACACCAATTCTTAAATTGAAAGTTTGGCCTGATGGTGGTGCAAGACGAAAGGTCATAGGGTCACCAAAATCAATAGAGTTCATCTTATAGGGTTCCTGAGTGTATACCACAAATCTTAAAAGATTAGAATGAAAGCTATTTGAGTTATTGCATTCACAAGTAGGATATGAATGTTTGGTTGATGGTGGTGGTAGAGGAAAGGTCATGGGGTCACCAAAATCAATAGGCATCTTCCTCTAGGGGTCACAGCAAATTTGAAATGATTCAAATGAAAGCTATTTGAGTTATCGCATTCATACAAAGGATCTGCCGCTGTGGCGGTCATGGTAAATTCATAATATCAAGTAGTACAAAGGATTGGCACGCTCAACTCACAAGACTGGGTGCACATTCTTAAACATGCAGCATCAAAAAGGGGAAATCCGCTCTCACAAAATATGTTTAAATGCTTCTTTTTAATGCAAAGCAGCAGACAATAAACAAACATGTTTCAGCCCTCTGGCCTTCGTCAGCGTTTACCTCACGTTTTTAAATCCATGATATCATTATCCCCACTACAACTTCCCCAGAAATGTCAAATGCGCTGCTGCGTTGGGGAGAACTGTCAAATGTGCGGCTGCAGCTGGGGAGACCGGGAGCTATTGTAACACATAATGGAGCAAATGTAACATGTTCATTATAATGTTGTTATATTTAGTGGGTTGGGAGCAGCCATATTAACCAGGGATGTAACATAATCATGTCTATCCCATATCTCATGGCATAATACCTTTAGGTAGCCTAATAATATGAAAATTACATCACCCCTGTTAAAACTGCCTCCAGTCACTGCTATGAAACACCCGTTGGTTTGTGCATCAGAATATTGGCCTCTCTGTCTTCATCCTACTTCGGAAAGCAAGAAATATTGTCTAATATGAGCTGACACGAAATAACTAATTCTAGACAGCAAAGCGTTGTTTTTTCCATGGATGTTTTTTCTGACATTACTACGTTGGGTGTTCAGGTAGAAAGTGTATTCACCTCAACCAAACGAGTGGAAACGTACCTAATTCGCATTCTATTTTTTCAAAAGTTCGCTTATCATTGGCTTTTCAATTGGATGGCAGCACGGTTATAGAATACACTTTGATACTAGAGGACCTTTTACAATTTGTTACATTTAGAGACCGTCCACGCTGCTCTGGGCTCCAGTGTAGCATATGGGTTATGTCATTCGCAAGGTTTAAAACAGATTGACTGCCTCTCTGATCCACGTCAAAGGCTTCCAAGGTCTCAGATAACTGCCAGACAAGAAAAGCATGCCCTCTTTACAAGAGGCGGTATTTTAAAACCAGTATATTCCCACAGTGATATTTCACCACCACGCTTCACTACAACATGTGAGGATTGCCAGGCATGGCCCTTAAAGATGTAACAATGCCTTAACTCATGGTTTGAGAAGTAAAGTAAAGAGGTGATAAACATCAAAACATTTCAGTCGATAGAATCGTACACTCTGTAGCTTTGATGTCTGGTCAAAGTGTGTACAGGGAGTTCATTAAGACAAGATAGAGTAAAGGAGACAAAACACAAGTGTACACCAGAGGGGTTCTTTCACTATCACATTTCCCACTTCCATGTGTAATTCTACTCTCTGCTAACTCAGTCTTGCACATGGTCAGTTACTCATCTCAGCCTAATATGAGATCAGGATGATGCTCTAAATTTGAGCACATGTAAATACTCATGTAAGCACTGCTTTTTCCATGGGCGAGCAAAGCCAGCGAGAGTGGGAAGTACTTCATTACCTTAAATTTCATGCAGATCAGTGGTGGTGAATACAGTATTGTTGTCATGGCTCACATACAGTGCATATCATTGCTATGTTAAGGGGGGCTAGTCTGATGCTATAATAGAACATATTTTAGGCATGATTTCATAAAGAAAGTATACTTAGTTTGCTGGATCAGGGCAGAGTGGCTTGAAACACTTACATTGTAAAATATAGTACAAGAGAGTTTGGTATTGAATTATTCAGGCCATTACATGGACTGAGAAAGTGGTAATAAAGTACTAGAGAGAGAGAGATTGAGAGAGAGATGCAGTGGGGGGTTGGACGGTTACTGTTGTTTAGCTAGGAGGAATTAGCCAATAGGAGGCTTCACCAGTGTTCCAGAGGGGAGCCTTGTTTAAAAATTCTCATTCTGCCCAACAAAGACTGCAGTCATTCTTTAATCACTGGTTTGTAGAGGCAAAAGAAAGAGAAACGGCATGTTGAGAGAGAGAATGACTTCTTCTTTCACTGAGAAGTTAATGGGTGTCTTTTGTCCCCACAGTTTGTCGAAGTGGAAGGACAGATCACCTCGCTGGTGGATCTGTACCCATCCCTCCTAAGGAAGGAGTACCGGCGAGAGATCTTTATAGCTGTCATGTGTTGCATAAGCTACCTTCTGGGACTTACCATGGTAACAAAAGTAAGTACACCCAACAGTATCTTCAATGTTCCCATGTGATCCGTCTCTTTTGCTTATCTTGTGTAGAAAAAACGTTGAGTTTATGTCTGCAGATCAACACATGAGATAGCACTGCAGACTTTTCCACTTGCCTCACTGCTGTCACATTGTTGAGACCAAATATGGTTTTCTAGTAGCCCACTATACACTACACTGCTCACATCCTGTGGGCTTGACATCATGAATGGAACAATTTGGAATGCCTTTTTCCAGTTAGCAGTTAACTATACTTCAATGACATCTCGCCACCTGTTTGAACTCTCCCACCATTGGCAGCGTGCCAGCATTCTTGTGTATCACCCTCCTCTTCTTTTCCTCACCAACGCCCTCTCTCTTTCTGTGCCCCCCTCTCACTCCCTCTTTCTCTGTGACTTTTCTTTTCTCTGGACACCTCTGAGAAGTAATTCATGCTATTTTCTCTCTTTCTTTCAGGGTGGCATGTATGTGTTTCAACTCTTTGACTACTATGCAGCCAGTGGTGTGTGCCTTTTGTGGGTTGCATTCTTTGAATGTATTGCTGTAGCCTGGGTTTATGGTAAGTGAAACGACTCAGCTTTGTACAGTAGTAAGTCACAGTGAAGCAGGACATTAGTGAAAGTAAAGATCTCCAATGTGTTCAAAACAACACAAATGACCTCCATGGTGGTAAACAAAGGTGCCCTTGTTGTCCCTTCCATGCCCATGGTAAATTGATTCAGCAGGCTTCCGGGGCAGCCATTGAGGGCCTATCACACAGAACAGTAGCACCTCCTCACAATGACCTTCTCATTGAAAGGGGTATGAGGGCACCGTGCCCTAGATGCCGTTCCTGTGGAGGTGTTATTTTATCACCGTTGTAACAGTTGCTATTATTATGCTCACTGACTGTTGTATGATGCAATATCACATAGGGGCTTACTAGCGATCCACCTGAGCTACCGCTCATATTTGAGTCAAAACGTGTTTCCATTTTATGACAGCCACTGGAGCAATTGTTTATACAACAATATATGACCCGATGGAAATGCATGCGGTATTTTTTTTATCAGACAGAAAGGTGATGGAGGTAGCATGTCCTGCTTATTCCCAGGGGTAGAGACGAGGGTCAGTGTATAAAAGGAAAACCCAAGCTAAAATAGAATTCACATCTTATTTTATAATATTGTACAGTTCAGTTTCAATTTTGTGAAGATGAACAAGTCTCTCCTTAAAGGGATAGTTCTGATTTTTAGAACCCTAGCCCTATTTCCTACTTACCAATGATATTGTCGATTCGTAGAATCCTTTCTCAGCACAATCCATGCTGTTCCTCTTACTAGCTCTGGCTAGTTAACCACAAACCAATGCAAAATCAATGCTGTCAAGCTCCTGTCTGTACAAGCTGACTGAAACTCACTGAAATGTACTCCCCAGTGCACACAAAATAGAATCCAGTGAGCTTCAGTCAGTCAGCTTGCACAGACAGGAGCTTGACCCTATTGACTTTGCATTGGTTTGTGGCTAACTAGCCGGAGCTAGTATGAGGAACAGCATGGATTGTGCTGAGAAAGGACTCTACCGATAAGCATCATCATTGGTAAGTAGGAAACAGGGCTAGGGTTTCAAAAATCTGAACTGTCCCTTTAAGCTGAACACCAGAGAGAAAAAACTGTAGTGATGATGTCATCAAGAGACAAATCCTGGAGCTGCTCCATAGACGGTGAATCGTGGAACAACTCCTAGGACAGTGCCCATGGTGATTTTACTGGAAAATGGGTACATTTTTTAAATCAGAGCTGTAAGCCCTACATTTAAATAAAACTAATTTAGATGTAATAGCTCAAACAAAAATGATTTGAGCTCAAAGCGTTGGTGTCTAATTCAATGGCAATGGACCAACTCTAGAAGGTTTCCAGCATAGGGAGACAGTTGTCTGTGTTTATAGATATTGACTTAACTGTTCAAGATCATTGCAGTAACTCAATGTAAATACTGTTGTAGGATTTCCCCTATAAGGGTGGTATTATTTTTTAGTCTGTCCTCTCCTGTCCTGTGTTGGCTTGTCACATACTATTTATTATGCTGGCCAATAGAGGCCTTGCACAGAATGTTTGTGTAACGTTAGTTCTATTTCTTCCAACATGGCTGCCTGTAATCATTGGTAACCACTTTCAAAAGAAAATACATAATTTCTGTGCAGTGGTAGAGTAGGTAAAACACTGAAAAAGCATGGTATTACTGTTCCACTACGACTTGTTTATAAGATCCAGTAATAAGACATCAAATTATAATAGCATTTATGATGATATATTTCTCATATATCACCACATAGCAACCATTGTCTCTTCCAACATGGAGGACAAATGGGCACTATAAACATTCCATGAAAGGCCTCTATTATGTATTCATGACTTTAACTGAAACCCTATTTATTCTCTTTCTGTTTGATAGGCGCTGATAATTTCTATGATGCGATTGAGGATATGATTGGCTACAGACCAAACGCATGGATGAAATGGAGTTGGACCATCATCACTCCCTTCCTCTGTATGGTGAGTGAACAACAGTGATTTTTTTCTTTATTGAGACAATAGGAAGGCTGAGAGGGCGACAGAGCAAGGGAGACACAGTAAAGAAGGTTCTTTATTGAGACAATATGAGGGCTGAGAGGGAGACAGAGAAGGGGAGACACAGTAGAGAAGGTTCTTTATTGAGACAATAGGAAGGCTGAGAGGGAGACAGAGCAGGGGAAACACAGTAAAGAAGGTTCTGGCGGTATTTGATCCCAGGCCAACAGGGGTACATTTTGCACCAGAGGCGGGGGTCTTCTTAACCACTACACTACACCATCTCTGGGCACATTTATTGATTTATTTTAAAGATGGTAGGAAGGCTGTGGGGGAGACAGAGTAGCAGTCCCTCCAGGAAATAGCGATCTTGCGATTGCAATAATTAATGCAAATTCAACCAATCTCTGCAATATTTGTGGGGGCATTTTGCAAAGTTCCCGCGATTTCTCCGCATTAAATGTCCAAATCTAGAGCCGTATTAAGCGATGCATATATGTACTAACGCATATAAAAATAATACGTAGCAAAATACGTCTGTAGGGGCTGCAGTCATAAATAAATGCATGACAAAATGGTTAGGGAAAGTTATCATAAGTACTTAATAAGTATAATAAGTACTAAGTTAAGTTAATAAGTACTTAAAGTATTTTGTGAATACATTTGTTCTCTGATGAAACAATATGTTTGTTGGCAGATGGTTCCTTCGGACAATCTCTGTTATCAACACTGATATATAGCATAATTAGCAAGCATAGCTCAGCCCAACCTGTGTAACGTTACTGGTTGCTCCACTGGGAAGGACCATTCATCACTGCATCTTTTATACAACTTGGTTTAGTCCAAAGGTTATGAAATAAGACTTTCAGGGGATGTCTGGTCACATATTATTCTCCCGGTTTGCATGTCAGAGTGATTCATGTCAGAAAAATTAACACATTAATATTGACAGCCCTTTTTTTTCTCGTATATATAAAATTGCAATGGTTTTCCTTGACCTGCAATTTTTACCAATTCTCACAATTTTACAGCAAAAAAATGATGTAAAACATTTGCACATTGCATCGGAATTTTTGAGAAAAGCCGCTGCAAAATGAAACATTTTAATCGCAACAATCACAAAAAAACGACTGGCGGGATTCAACCCCAGGCCGGGAGTGGTACATGTGGTTCCAGATTGCGAGAGTCATAACACCATTCATGGGCGCTGGAGTGGCAGTTCCGTTTTACTTGACAGTGCACAGTGTACACCTGAGTACCAACAGCTGTCCTAAATGCTTATGTCTGTTCCTCCCCCAGGGCTGCTTCATCTTCTCCCTGGTGAAGTACAAGCCCCTGACCTATAACAAGGTGTATGAGTACCCGGACTGGTCCATTGGCCTGGGTTGGTCTTTGGCCCTGGCCTCTATGATCTGCATCCCCATGGTGATGGTCATCAAGATCCTCCAGTCCGAGGGACCCCTGATCGAGGTACACAGCCCTCTTTTTTTCTTCTCTCAAGGGTTGAGGAGTTCCATATGTGGAATAAAAACAGCTGCCTTTAAAGGCGCACTCTGTACTATTTTTCAGTCGTTTTGGGATGAGGACCGTTCAGACTCAACCACGTAAAATGATGTGGGATTAGCACGTAATTTAATGGTTGAGTCTACATGATCCTCACTCTTAACAGGCCAGCAATGATGACAATGTAGACTCAATCATTGAATTATGGTTGAGTCTACAAGGTTCTCACACCCAACGATCGAAAATCTTATATAAAGTGCTCATTTAAGTATCAATATATGAAAAGTGTAAAATATGTAAAGTGTGCCAGTGCATGGCTTGAATGTTTCAGCACACAGAAATCTAGATAGTGACATTCGGTGTAATACAATCTACCATATATTCTAGCTTGATCCAAATTCATTTTCCATCCTGTATCACCCTCAGTTCTAATATCCTCTGTACTAATCTTTCATCTCCTCTATTCTATCAACTCCCATCCTCTCTCATCCCTCTGAACCCCTTCATCCTCCCCACAGAGGATCAAAGCAGTGGCAGCCCCAGTGAAAGGAGGTGCAAGCTCTCGGCCCAAAGAGTACAGCCTGAAGGGCAGCGAGCTTACCCAGCCCCTGGACCCCAATGGGAACAATGGCTTAATCAAGCCCACCCACACCATTGTAGAAACGATGATGTGAGCGCTCTCTGTGAGAGGAATAATGATTGACGTGCTTTCTATGTTATATTTGCTAACTTTGATAGTGGTAGGTTTACATTATCTTATATATTCGCACTAGGATTATTCTGGTTTGGTTTCTATGAAGAGAGTTATATATTGTTGTCATTTTTTTTCTCTTGTTATTTTTATTTTTATTTTTTACTATATCATTGTTGTTGATATTGTTACCATTGTTGTTGCTATAGTTGGCACTGATCTCAGTTTAGGCAGTATTTTGAAATAGAACATGTTGTTCTATGTTTACTACCTTTCTGTTGATTCTGGAGGGATGAGGAGGTTTTTTGATGTTTTTTGGTATAATAGAATAAAAGAAATTCACTTGTCACAAATTCAGTAAACTAGACGTGTATCTAAACGTGTAACATGTTAGGTAGCAAACTACTAAGATGATGTCCTCACGTTATTGTGGCAGTTTCCTTGTCCATGGTAATTTCTAATCTGTCGTCGTCGTCGTCGTCGTTCGTCTTGAGATGCAAATGAATGTAGCTCCGCAGGCAGCGGGCACCAGCCACTCACATCTGCTGGTAGTGTAGATGTTCTGACCACCCAGGCTGAATGTATAGTGTCAATATGCAGTGTAGATAGTTAATCTTGCATGACATCCTTAAATTTACTAAGCAAAGGCTCTGCCCAAATACTGTAACAAATGCATTCGGAAGAGGATATACATACAGTGTATCCTCAAAGACGGTTAATAAGATGGAGGGTGGAGATGAGTTAGCAGAGGATAGACAGAGGCAGGAGAAAAGGGAAGTGGCATTTTAAGAGTATTTGTACATTGCCTGAGACTATCACAGTCCGTCCCAGTGCATTTATTGAAACCTCTCTTTGCACTTTACATGTTGAGTTTCACCTCTATTGTAGTGATTTCTTATTGTTGTTGTTGTTGCAAGAATTTGCAGTTACATTTGCAACACATTTCAGAAGGAAATATTTTTAGCTTCTAACTTTTTGATATGGTTAAATTTCATATCTATCTTGAGCGTTACATATCAGCTTGCAAAGAAAAAATAAATAATGTTAGAAAATTGACGTCAAACATTCAGACAAACCATAACCTCATAGAAGGTTACAAATGTTGAGATTTTTCTGTCTAAAAGAAAAACTAACAGAAAACTGCAAGCTTTCTCATTTCATTTGCATAGTGGACATGCTCCCTAAAATATCTGTATCATCCAACTCCCATCAGATTCAGGATTTTCTCATGTTCATTTTAGGCAGTTGTATTTTAGTATTTTACTTGTTTATAATCACATATGCCTTTTTGTAATCATTTTATACTGTGCATCAAATGAATTGTATCACTGATGACTTATTTTTTCTGTCAGCAATTTGTACTCAAAATGTCAATAATTGTGAGCCTGAATGAAATTTTCAGTGTGCAATACTAATCAAAGAAATGGCCTTCAACGCTGTCTCAAATTCTTTATCAAATTGAAAAATGATCTGAACATTAATTAATATGACAACATCTCACAATGTAAAAGCCTGAATCAATGTGAAATGTTTTATCTCAAAGCATATGAACAGAAACCACCACTCTGCAGTGCTGCTTTGTTAATTACATTTATCTGATATGAAGAAAACAAGCTCCTGGAAAATCAAGTGAACCAAAGCATTTTTGTCTCACATTTACCCCCTTTGAGATGCACATTGCATCATTTCTTCGTAGATGGAAAATAAACATCTTTTTCTTTACACGTGTTGTGTGAATAATTCATTTGTTCTGTGAAGTACATAGAAATATCCTTGAGGCAGACAGCCTTGTTACTCATCACACTCATGCAACCAGCCATGGAGATCTGCACATCTTGCAGATCCCAAGCAGAGTGACTGTGCATCACTGGGTGCGTGTAATGTGTAGCGCAAATATTCAAATGTTGTGGCTGAAAAAATCAACTTGTCTAAACCATTTTTGATGTCTGTTCATTCAGTGTCTTTTGTGACTTTCATTTTAACTGTCTTCACTCACTTTATAAGCCCCACGTGGATGTCACAAGATATGTAGGATGTGGCAACTCTTGACCTCCTAAGATGACCTCCAAGCAGACCACACACATGAACACAACCTCATCATGTACCAGTAGGGTAGTAGCACATGCCACGTTAGAAGACAAAAACAAATTACTTAACACACAAGCACGGTGTCTCTGCCTCATGAGCATAATGCCTTTTAGTAATACAAGGCTCACTGAACCATGATCTCCACTGGCCTCGAACCATGAGCAATGAATTACTCCTGTCATGCCTCTGGCATTACGCAACTGCTCATCCCCACTTTCAACCTTGATCAATATTGGTTATGTTGAGCAAGAGCTGCTTCTACGAATCACAACACACCTTACACCCAGCCCTGAAATAGCAAACTATTTATTTGCGATGAAGGCCTCCCATGCCCCTGCGTCATCGTGGCTGTCAGTATGACAGTTCATTGACACTTCTTGGGTGTCCCTCCCGCCATCAATCCCCTCGGCAGGTGGGAACCACATTGACAACTCCCCCACAAAGATGGGACTGGCTTATTTGGTCACATATGTGGTATAAAAGAGTAGAGGGACTGAAGTTTTTGTGTAGCCTGATCAGCCCGTTCAGTGGCCAGCCTTGTAAAGTGTCACGCTACATAACATTGGCAACGGTTACCACCAGCTTGGATACGGGATAATAAACTCTCAACAAACCTAGCACCATACGCAACACGTTCAGTACAGTCTAAGGGTCAGTCTATGAAATGGATATGGGGAAAGGCACTATTTAAACAACGAAACAAGCATGGTTTAAAATCTGTAATTTAATAAAAAGCAAGAAATACATTTCTCAGTTCAAAATAAAATAAAATCCCATGTTACCTTATATCAATTTCATCTGAACTGGTTTCATTCCCTATTAAATACTATCCATAGTTACATCTGGAAAGGGTTGGGGATAAAACAAAAACTTTACAGAAACTAACTTTCGGCATCACATCTCACATACAGGAAACACACATGCGGAGGGAGACATTGTACAGATGAGAGGGTATCAAAATAATATCATAAACCATAAAAATAGGCCTCTGTTATACAATATGACATTTAATACTAGACAAAAAAATTGAGAGCAGAAAAAAAAAATATATATCCCAAGGATTAATAAGCATCCTTCTCTGCTCTAAACGGGACGGCATGACTGCAAATCTCACTACATCTTTACACCTGCCAATACATGAAATGAAACAAATAATCTTATTTCCACTGAGGCAGCTGGGTAAGCAGGCCAGATGCATTATGCAAGAGCTTTATAAAAATATACACTGTCATGATAAAAAGGGAACACTCTCACTAAATTTTCAATTTTCTGGGAGCCAGACAGAGATTTTGATTGTTCAGTGCAAATTATGCTCTGAATTTGTTTTCCCCAGGAACAATGACAGCATTCTGTTTAGGGGGAAATCCTATACATGCTTAACATGCTTATAAACATGGGAGGAAAAACGGCAAAAAATAAAAAAAATAAAAATACCTAATCCAAGCATTTGTGGAGTTGGGCTTTTAAAGGATGATTAAATAGGTTTAAAAGTAAACAACAAAATCATTCATCATTGAAAATTGAAAGGTGTTTCATCCCACTTTTGGCAAGAGACATGATTCACTTACAGGACCATTGGGGAGGGACCACACTCAGCACCACTGTAAGTCATTCTGGTGCAATGCCTTATGAAACATGTTGAGAAAGAACAGATTCAAATAATGGAATTGAATACTGACAGAGTGAAAGTGAGACTTTGACCTCTAGAACATAAAGAGATATTTAACTGTGGTGGGGAAAGCAAACTTCTGTATGTGGGGAAACACAGAAAGCGGTGGGGGATTGTGCAAACATACTGATACAAAGAACCTTGTGCAAAATATCGTGAATGGAAACTATCCATAGCTTAGAAGCTGTATAACTGAATTATCAAGATTAATAAAACAAAATATATTCTGAAATGAAGTAGGCCTAGTGTATGTGTGGGGGCAGTGGGAGACTGCCTCAAACCCTTTCAAAGTAATTTGTCCTTCACATGATGGCCATTGAAAAACAGAGAGGGTTAAGTCCATTTTCACAAACATTCTGGACACGAAGATGGAAGTGGGGTTCTAAAATAGAAATGTTTATGATACTTGGCAAGTAGCAGTGAGCATTCTATCAACTATTTGGAAGGCGCTGTCATGTCTCTAGGGCCAGCAGTATGGTGGCTAAGTGACAGCACAGCATGCTTCGAGTCCTCCAACACCCTGTGTGAGTGTGTGTGTGTGTGTACACATCTTCGTGTGTGTATGTGTGAGGGTGTGGTGACAGAAATCATAAAAGATTAATGATGTACATTTAAATCTGTACTACATTAACAATGCCAGTTACAATGAGTAATGATGGCAGTTACAATGGTGTGTGTGTGTCTGTACACATCTTTGTGTGTGTATGTGTGTGGTGACAAGCCATAAAAGATTAATGCCATATATTTCAATAAGAGTATTAACCTTAACAAAACAAAAATACAGTTCATTTATTTGGCGGATCGTTGCTTATTCCAAGGTAGGGTGTGTTGTGTTCGAGTTGCCCCAGCACTGAGGCATGGGCATTGTTGTCTTGGCTAAGTCAGAAGCTATGACTCCCTGCTTATGTAACTCACCATGTGGCTTTGCCTTTCGCTGCCCCTGTAGCCGAAGCCTCCTCTGGACTGCATCACATGAACACAGTGACTAAAACTGGCGATAGTGAATATGGACATGTGTGTGTGTGTGTGTGTGTGTGTGTGTGTGTGTGTGTGTGTGTGTGTGTGTGAGAATGAGTGATGCTTACAAGTGTGACAAGAGTGAGTGTACGTGTCTGTGTGTGAATACGGATCTGCGCACGTGAGGGGCAGTTCTGTGTGTTGTGTGCCCACACATGTATGGACATGTGAGTGTGACAGTGCAAGAGGTATACGATACAACGAAGTTAAAAGTGGTGAATGATATGTCTAGTGTTTCAATGCCACATAGTGATACAGTATTTCAATAAGCTAGTGTCTATTACTGGGACCCGTGACCTTGGTCACAGAGCGATGCTATTGGTCCGGTGCTCTGGGAAACTGAACTGAGAGTTGGAGTGGTCCTGGCAGTGCTGAGCTGGCCCAGGATCTGCCAACGGGTTCCTGCTGATAACCAAGTTTAAGATGTCTCCTGCTTCCACAATGAGGGGCACAGTCAGGCAGCAGTCCAAGTCTCTGGTCCTTGCACGGTTCACCTGCAAAATGATAGTTAATTAAAGCACCTTTGTGTAGAATTATTTTACTTTTTTTTGTCAAAATGGATTTTGATAGCTTGTTGTAATTACCTTAAAATAATGAGACCAGTTCTGAGGAAATAGGTAACCTCTAAGGAGTGATTCAATATTTTAAATGGAAGCATTTCTCAAAATTAGAGCTACATTTCCCATGAACTCATTGTTTCCTGTTGCAAAAAGGATGTTGCCATAGTGTACTTTCACTTGTGGTTCCATTTACACATGGGCCAAGTGAAGAAGCAAGATGACAGAGAAGATAGATAAAACCACATTTGTTTACAGACAAGATGAGTTATGCTGATGTTAAGTTGTAATTGTGCAGTTTGAGTAACACAAAGTAATCCAGCTTGAATTCCTTCCAAATTGTACCTGGAGAAACATAATTTTTTATCAATATAACATATTAAGTAATTACACCAAGCTATCAAAATTAAATTGACAATTATATGTTGATGTTAAAATTCTACACATAGCTGAATTAATATTCTGGATGTACTGAAGGGAACATGCCCATGTCATATGTTTCAAGAGCGGGTGAATTAAACGGAGCTGGAAAGTAACGTATTACATCTAGTTACTATAATTTAAGTTTTATTGTATGAATGAGTGATGAAACATTTTTGAGTACTTTTAAAAGTCTTTACTTTCACTTTTAAAAGTCTGCACATTTACTTCTACTTAAGTACTTTTACTTTAAAACTTTATTCTTAAGTTTTGTTCCTGGATTTAAGGGTAAAGAGTAGCCTACAAAACCACATCGAACCAATTGATCCATAAATTTTTGTGAGGGAGAATTTTAGTATATGTACAAAGTACTTCAGCAATTCTTAGGGAGTGCAACTATCTTATTTTCTTGAGTAATTTTTTTGAGTACTCTTACTTCAATGTAAAATGTAATGGATATAGCAGTACTTTCCTGTTATTTGAGTAATACATTTAACAACTCTTTCCACCTCTGGAATCAAACAGTGAGTGAATTTAACACCCAACCTTCAATTCTTCTTAAATAACAAAGCCATGTACAGGTAAGTGAATATTTATTATTTGACTATACTAACTTGTGTAACCATCAACCGTACCTGCAAAATGCGGTCGTAGGGTTTCAGCCCTGCCTGGTCAGCTGGGCCATCCGGCCTGATCATGTTGACATAAACTCCTTTCTCCAGGAGCCCATCAGACACACTGAAACCAAAGTCACCACTCTCCATGTCCTTCCTTAAAGTCACCTGCAAACGCAGAGAATCCTTGCTGTTAGACAATGTTTACATTATTTCTCCACATGGATTTTGCTGTGTGCCCATGTCACAGTATACAGTACTTCTACTCAAGTACTGTGCATTTTTTTGTTATTTGTATTTTATGTGGGCATTTCCATTTTAGGGAACTTTATACTTTGACTCCACTTTGACTTGTTTTCCTATAACACATGCAAGTACTAGTTACTTTTATTATTTTTATTTTGCATACAAGATGTGCAATCTGTTCATAAAAATAATGTGTGTGTGTGTGTGTGTGTGTGTGTATATATGTATATATTTTTTTTTTTTTTTTTTTCCTGTTCATCGAATTACTGTTTATATAAAGGGGTGGTATAATAGCAAAAATATTAACCCATACTTACAATAGGCTATATGACAACATAGGGGAAAGGGGAATATGGTAATATACTTTTTAACTTTGCGCCAGCTAACTTCAAGAGGAAGCCATCAGGGAAACCATAACAGGACCACCAATAGTTTTAGCTTAACCTAATAGAGGTTAATGCATGAAAGATAGAATGCTTCTTTGTACCAAAATATGACGAAATGATGTTGAACAAGTAATTTTGCTTTTGTGTTTTGAGTACATTTGATATCAAGTACTGTACTTAATTACTTTTCAGGAGAATTTTGACTACGCAAGTACTATTCTGTTGGGTTATTCTCCACACTTCCCATAGTTAACGATTTGTGTACTTGTTCCATCCCTGGGATTTAGTGGATTAGTTGGGTTCTATAGTGACTGGCAGTTGAAATGCATGTATCCAAGGTCACACCTTCAATGTTTTTGGTGTCAGTAACCGGTTTTCCTCAGTGTTATCATCCCATCTTAAGCAAGTATAACCATCATCAATAGCAGTTGTCAGCTGAGAGATTAAACCACATTAAGATCAGATGACTTTAAGAGATACAGAGCAGGATGTTCCTACAGAAAACATCTTGATTTTCTACATTAGAGGACAATGAGGCACCCCTATTTTCTAACCGCAGTACTCAGTTATACAACACAACAGTGCAATCAAATCCAGACATCTACTGAGCAGTACAGAGTATGCAGGTGAAAAGTCAGATACATGGAGTCTGTTTGTCTGCGGTTTATGACAGCCAACTGCAGGGAGTCAGTAGGAGGTATAATGGGCAGAGACTGGGGTCCCAGTATGTGACTAGAGAAATGGTAATACACACATGGTATAATGAGCAATTTCAGCGCTGTTCCGACGCAAACACACTGCAAGTCCTGACTGGCCCGGTTTCCACTGGGTCCAGTTTCACTCTACCAATGGGCATAGCGTGTGACTGAGAGGTACAGTAAGGGAGGCGCTAAGGTACAATTCTTCGATGGATAGGAAAATTCCCTCAGGAGACTATTGTTTGTGTTATGCACAGTGAGGCTCCTGACTATGTTTTACAAATCAACAACTTTACACCACCGTGTCTGTGGGTTTATGTTGTGTTTGGAAAACTATTATTTTTTTACTAACACAAAGTTTCTGCCAAAACCCCAAAAAGCACTCCTGCACAAACTCCCCTTAGCAAATTCTCTTTGATTCTCTGTCGTACCTTGTGTAGCTCCAGGGCAGTAGGGGACAAAGCATCCATGGGGTCCCCTGTTCCCCTGGACAGTGTGTCCCTGGCTCTGGAGGACCTGTTCAGGTTGCATTTGGTCTTAGGATCATCATGGGGGACTTCCCTATTAATGGGACTAATGCTAGTCTGGAGCACAGAGTCTTCGTGTGTCTTGGTCTCCTCCAGATACAGGCTCAGAGTGCTACCTGTCATGGATGCCTGTCAGACGATAAAATGGAGGGACTGTTAAAACATATGTGTGTACATGTGTAAGGAACACAGGATAGCAGTACCGTATTTATTTATTTAACTATATCTATCTATCTATCTATCTATCTATCTATCTATCTATCTATTGATCTATCTATCTAAAAAAAAATATATATAAATAAATAGATGTACATTATCCCCAAATAGATATGTATATAGATACGTATAAGATTTGGGGAATGATAATTTTTGCTTCATAACTTAAAAAAATAATTTAAAAGAAGTATTCAAATGATCATGATGCGATTTTTGTAGGGGGCTGCACCAAACAAAATTTTTTCCTTAAGTCTGGAATACAATTTGTTTGCCAGGACTTCTCTGCAGCTCCACAATACTCCATTTCTAATTATATTTGAACACACATTTTGCCTTTATCAAATATTGCAGCTTCCTGCTATTTGGAACTTGCACTACACCATATTGCAATTTTGATAAAATTTTGATTAATTGTGCTATCCTAGTGGGAAGTATACATAGAGACTGATTAGAGGCCAAGGCACTGTGCCAATGTCTTCCTTGATCAGAATGGTAGCAGGTGTTTGGCCCGACTTGTCAGATTTAATAACAGATTACATGCTCTGGCGATTATCGTAATGCTTCATCTGGCATGGTCATTTAGGCTGACACCGGGTTATGAATACATGAGGACAAAGCTGAGGGGAGGGCAGCCTACCTCCAGCTCCCTGAGAATCTCTGATTGGCCGCAGGTCTCGAGGTCCTGCAGGGCCTGGGACCAGAAGCTGTCTTCCTGGTTCAGGGTGCCATGGCAACGAGGGGGGCTGACGAATCTATGACAACGCAGGAACCAGAACATGAGAGCAGCCCTGCTGTCCTGAGGCTGGCCTGAGACGGGTGCTGCCTACAAAGCAGTGTGGGTAATGCAGTTTTTGGACCGCGTGATGGAGAGAGTCCCTTTAAAAAAAAACTCTCAGGGCCACAATGAGGGTTATTGTAAACTCTCTCATTTGTGGCTGCACAAACGCCGAGTAGTCCTCTAGAATAAATAAAGCGTTCACACAGTTCACTTTTAAAAGTAATGTCACCCCAAAAAGGAGGAACTGAACGTAAGGGACAGAAAAGTTCAGGGGGAAAAAATGTTCAAGAATGAAGTGACAGACAAGGCTGGGTATCCTTGGGCCTTTTAGGTGCTTTTGAGGAAACGTTTTGGTGTAGACAGAGAAGCGACAGAGAAAAGGATGTATATATGTGAAAGACCAAAGAGCTCGTGGGCAGTTAGTAAAGCAGGTGAGAGAGAGAATACCTGAGAAAGAGAGGAAAAAACACAGATAGGAAAAGAACTAAAACACAGAGGCATAAAACACAAGATGAGGAAAATAAATTACTCCTACTGGGCAGTTTACCCTTTCCCTATAAGATCAAAAGAAACAAAAACAAAAGGCTCATTTTAATACACAGAACCTGTTGCAAATAAATGGCAATTTGCCTTTTGATGTGAAATCAAAGGAAGCAGAAACACTGAAAGCTGCACCAACATGAAACAAAATGTTGACTGAAAGGAGATTGCACCAAATTGACCGTTTGCAAATATTGACATTTGTCCTCATGCATTACTTCCTACAGACATCCATGCTCAGACGCCACACTAAAAATATGTTGTACCCAGAGAAAGAAAAAGAAATGGAAAGTAGCATTTGATGTAACATTACAGTAATTGAAGATAAAGTTAAACTAATCAGGGGGAAAAAATGCTAATAAGATATACCAACAGCAATGGTATTATATTTCTTGTGGTAATTAGCTGAAGGCAGAGAGCAGCAGTTCATTTTAAAGGTTTGTCAGTTCCAAAGGGACTTGGAATAAATTTTGCAACCGGTCAGTTGCTTTGAGGACCAGGCCTGTGCACTCACCCAGGTATTTTGTCCCACTCATCCTCAGTGTATCTCCCATCGTAGAGGGCTGTGTGGTGGCTGAGGCCCATAGAGCTGGATGACGGATGGCTCCTGTGCTTTGTACGTCGCCACTCACTCGGGTTAAAAGTTAAATCAGATGCTCTGTGGAGATATGTCCCTGAACACAAAGGAAGATCACTGAGATCAGTAGGGCTGTCCTCTGGTAAAGACATTCTGAAGTCAACTGACAGGTGGAGGGATATACAAGATCCTAACAACTTATATATACACATATATGTGAAGGGGCAACTTCACATCTTAATTCTCAATAGAGATTACCAGATGGACAATATTGTTCTTGATGACCAAGAAGAACCAACACGAGTTTCGGTGCGGTGGTTGAACCTCACCTTGGCTACCGTAGCCTGCATCAATACCAGATCCATCCCAGGAGCTCATGGCTGAGTCTACACTGGGAACGGTGGCAGAGTACAACTCTGAATGTTTACTGGTCTTCTGAGAGTCTGTCAGTTCATCCTCTGTGTCACTAAGAAACCCTGCCTGGTCTGAAGACTGCTGGCCATCAGATTCTGGTATTGGACAGAGAATCAATTAACAGTCAATGGAAACATAAACCAACAGTCATTTTCAACCATGGAAACAAGACATAACATTGCTAGCTTCAACTGTGAGATAACGGTCATGCAAACATACGATCGGCTTGTTTCTTGATCTTGAGGGTGACCGTCTCCCCGGCCATCTGTAGGAGGAGGATGGCCTCGCTCAGTGGCTTTCCTTTCAGACTGGCCCCATTGATTGCCAGGACACGGTCCCCTATATGGATGGCCCCAGTCCTGCAGGGCACGGAGAGCAGAGAAGACAAGGACACTAGAGTCTACCAGACAGTGCCGGTCTGGCCTCAGCTGTTGTTTGGGACTGGAAACTGTCAGGCTGCCCAGTGTTTTGACTGAGGCAGGAACAAAAGAACTTCTTGTTGTTACTCAAAAAGATGAGACTGCTATTGTCTATTGTTGTCATGTTATAACAAGACAGTTTTGGGGGTTTCTGAAGAAAACCACTGGAGGGAGTCTATGGGCCTGGGCCTAATCTAATATCACCATCTTCTCAAATGCCAGGTACTCTGACCTCTCACTTCTCACCCTTGCCCACTCACCTCTCTGCCAGGCCTTTCTTGGTGAGGCCAGAGATGACAATGGGGTCGAAGGGTTCCTCAGTGCCTGAGATGGTGATGCCTAGTGGTCCGTTGTATCTCTTTAGCTCTACTGTGTAGATAATAGAGCCTGACATCTCCAACTCATCTGAAAGACGAAACAGCACAAACCCACAAACACGGGACAGACAAAATGCATATTGACAAAGACAGACACATGGACAAGGACAAAGACAGACACAGACATAGAAATGTACAGTATTAGATAATGTATATATAGCCCAGTGAAGACATACAGTATCTAGGCCACATGATATATTGTAGAATACCAGGTGAGACACATCCTCGCAGCCCCTAATAAAACATGTATAAACATTTGCTTCATAGGACAAATATAGCAGCCATAAAAACTCCAGAGACGCTTCCTCCTTCATTTTTATTTTAGTGTATTGCTCTCTGTACACTGCTTGTTACAGTACACTGTGCTTGTATGTCATGTTAGGTCAGTGAATACTGCATGCTGGATGTTTGGAGTGAGAGTGTACCGATGTTGTCTTCATCTTTCTGGATGCGGAGTTTGACCATGTCCTCCGCCTGCTGTAGGACATGCATGGCGTCCTCCATGCTGCAGTTCTCCAGTCGAACATTGTCGATGGCCAACAGCCTGTCTCCAGGCTCCAATGTGCCTGTTCTAACAGGGATGAAAACAAGAGGATCACAACTATTGAAACAGGGGCCGGTGAAGCTGGTCTTGACTCACACAATACCAATCCTATTAGGGGGGGGTGTCTACATGTGATCCATGGGGGTGACTCTCACCCAAACTGACGCTGAGCCTTTTTGAAGCATAGCCGGTCTGCCCTACTGATCCAGTTTTGATAATTCAATCCAATTAGAGTTATGGATGGGGCTCCCAGACACGAACAAATAACCCCTTAATAATCCCAATTAGGCTTGGTCAAAACTAGTTCATGAAATACTGGTTGAGAAAAGAAAAGTCTCAGTGCTCTGCAACATACCAGAGATGTCTGAACAGACTGCAGTGGATGTAAATGGATGTGATGTAACTAACTGAGGTCAAACGTGAAGCAAAAAAGAATGTAATCATGAGATATTTCTGCTCATCCACCAATCCTAAACATGAAGTTTCATAATGGGGCATACCTGTGTGCTATGCTTCCTTTCTTAATGTCAGAGATGATGAGGGGCTTGCCTGGTTTCTTACTTGCTGTTGGGAAAGAAATTTGACAAAAGATTATAATAATATTTATATAATCATCAAAATATTTCTGTTCAGTATTTGCAGATGCACATGGTGTAAAATGTGAAAACAACGGCTGAGCACGACATACTTCTATATCATTTCATGATCCCATTCTTTTGTCCGTATTTACCATGTTCTCTGATCATACTAGTCCCGTTCTACAGTGTTTTTCCAGAGCTGGATAGAGTATGAACAAGGTTAATAATAAATGCTGGTAGCAGGCCAATACTATTCATCAAAGGTAATGAGGTATTTGACTTCACAGGCCACAAGTTTTATGGATCACTGGACATTGATCCAAACAGAGGGGACCTACAGTATCCTGCCAGTGGATGATAAAGTTAAGCAACACTGCCCCCTGCTGCATCTTTCTGGTAACTCACCACTGATTGTGATGCCAAGCTCCACCCCTCTCCTCTTGGGTAGTTTCACGTGGAATGTACCACTACTGGGAACCACAGACTCTAATTGAGGATACAAATAGATAAACATGATGGGGCAAATATCACAGATACGTCTCATAGATGAATCAAGTGTATAAATTATGAGGTTGAGTCATGATTTTAAGTAACCAACTCATGAGCTTTCTTAGGACCAGTGTTCTACCACAGTGGTTCCCAAAGTGGGGTCCAGGGAGCCCCAGTGGTCCTTGATGGCTGCTCCAGGGGGGCCCCCAGCAAAATGAGGAATAATCATTTCACTATTATTTCATTCACTGGAAGTTAGCCCAATGAGAGAATGTACAACTATGTACTATTGGGATTGTAAGTTAGACTCTCTCCACTGGTATCTCCCCACCCACAGTTATGGAATTCTGGACAAAATAATAACCAACAACAAAAATCGTCTCAGATAGGGGACCCTGCCTGTGACAGAATCTCTTCAGATGGGGGACCCTGGCCTAATGCATGTGTCTATCTGGGGGTCCTTGACATGAGAAAGTTTGCACCATAATGCCTGCTTGGTCCAAATAAAATTACTGTCCCAGGCCAATGCTGGTCTCATGGTTGCAAAACCTGTGTTGTTGTCAAGGAAATGTGTTATTTTGTTGTTGTTGCCCAGACCTGATTATATAAAGACCTTGAGATGAATAAAACAGATGTCAAAACAGGCTGGAAAAGGGTGGTTTCATACCTGCAACATCAAATTCTAGCTCCAGAGTGACTTTGTTGGCCAGAGCAGCATCTCTAAGCAGCTGATGAGCCTCCTCCAGTGTCCCATCCTCTGTGGGGATCCCATTAATGGACAACAGTCTGTCCCCAACCTGCAGGAGCCCACACCTACACACAAATACACACACACACACGCACACACACACACACACACACACACACACACAAAATAACCTCACATGCAGACAGATAACCTCTTCCCTACCCGTAATAAAAATAAAAAAAAATGTAACGTTGTTCTTCCTTGTCCTTAGTAGTTACTCATTTGTAGGCGACTTTTGTTTTTAGGTACTTATTCTTAGATTACAATCTAGCCACTGTCAATTTACTAGGGTTCGGTGTCATTGGGTGAATGGCCGTTGTTAAATTCGTAACTGAAAACCAGCATCTCAGATGGAACATATGGCTGCACCACACTGCTTACAGTATACGCGCATTTTATATTTGTTTGGTTTCATTATTGTACTTAACGTTTAGCCATGGAAACTGCTAGCAAAAAGACCTCTATCAGCGATTCAATTCGGAGGACGTAGGCTATTTCTTTTTTACCCCTGGCTGGTGCCAGATCCTCACGATTTTGGTGCGCATTTCGGTGCCGCACATGATTCGGTCTGGGTAGTGTCAACCATGCTGGAACCGATGCCACTCAGTACTCGGTTCTCAATAACCAAGCCTCCAATTTACCGTCAATACACCTGCTTTTTGGCTCTATGCTATGCTGATGAAAAAATCATTTTAGCTCATTCTACTGTTGCTCACTTGACGTAAGTCGCTTTGAATGAGCATCTGCAAAATGTTTAAAATGGTAATGTTAATCAAATAATGACATATCTTTTGAGGACATGCACCTTGTATTATGAATTAGTGTTACAAATCAAATAAAGCTAATATATTTCATATGCATGTGTCCCATCTTCTATTGTTCACAAGGAAATTGCCCTAATTCAACAAGACCTTTTGATGTTCAAGTACAATAAGACCCCATGGGATGACATGAAAAGCTGGTCATTGTATTTCATCCTAACAACTTGTTCTGACTCATGATAACAAGCAGCGGCTTGCAGGCCTTGATCGTCTATTTCGAGAGGAAACATTCTTACCAGAGTGACACTGAGTCACAAGTTAAATATGTTGCATGGACGTTGGATGCACGATCTTTCAAAATTAACAGGCAGTGTTTAGGCCTGCCATAAACCAATAGATATTGACCGAACATGAACTTGAAAATCAAGCCCTTTGTGTTTGTTAAAGAAAGAAAACACAGAAAAACACACACACACACACACACACACACACACACACACACACACACACACACACACACACATACACTCTACCACACGTTTAATCAGATGCATGCTCACACGCCTAATTGTGAGGACAAACACACAGAAGCCTTGCCAGCTAGGATTAATCCACTAACCACTGCCATTCATTAACCTTGAGCTGAGGCTGAGCGACCAACATCACAATACAATGTTTTGCTTGAGTCAGCCCTCCCCAAGTGCTGCTGGCCTGATTGTATTGAAAGACCCAGGAGAGGTGCCCCTCTGCTACTAACACAGACACTATCATTAATCTCACAAGACAAGGGGAGACACCACACATTGGCCTGATTAGGGCTACAGTATGTGTTAATTGGCCTGTATTATGTTGCTTTGATCAATGAGTAGATATATAGTGGGCTAACCGTGCCAGCATCAACAAATCATTGGCAGCATCAACATCCCCATAGTTAAATTGGCTGTAATAAATCTATTGCTGGGAATGTAGAGAGCTGTGAACAATTATACTGATTCAACAAAAATTAACTCTATCAGCACTTACCCTGTCATTTATTACAATTATGGTCACAATTAATGTTAAAGCCTTAGTATATACTGTAGCTTCTCCTGTTATGAAAGTAAACTAGACGTGCCGTTGGTGGCTGACAGCGGGTATATCCCCGAATGGCCTGAATTCTCTTGTAAGGCAAACATATTTGTCAAGTTTGGTGGAAATCAGATCAATTATATCAGATCAATTAATCAGATAATTATCAATTATCTAAATGACACATTTGAAGATGTTAGTCCCCAGATTCCACACAGAAAGTTTGGTGAGAATCAGGTAAACATGTGAAAAAGTGTTTTTCCAATAATTTAATATGGCGGAAATTCCAATATGGCAGACCTCATAGGCAAAGTTGTTGTGCATGAGTAGACGCATCTCTGGATACAAGTTTCATGAAATCATGACTTTCATGACTAATGGATCAGGAGATAAACTAATTTGAAAATTTAAAGTTTGGCCTGATGGTGGTGCTAGAGGAAAGGTCATGGGGTCACCAAAATCAAGAGGTTTCATTCTCTAGGGGTCATGAATGTGCACAGCAAATTTGAAAATAATTGCACAAAAGCTATTAGAGATACACCAATTCGAAAATTTAAAAATGAATGAAATGAAATGAAAATATTTGAATGAAAGCTATTCGAGTTATCATGGTAACGCAAAAAGTCTGCAGCGACAGAGGTGGTTGGGGTAAAACCATAAAATCCCTGACACTGTCGTTCGGGGATATAAATATTACCATGAACTGAGGCTGAATACTACACCATTACAACAACATGGCTTTAAGATTCCTGCTTTCAGAAGATACACTTCTTGGGACATTAGGCCAAAATTAGCCTTTTTCAGACACAGTGACTCCTCCATCATATCCAGTCTGATGCCCTGTGAATGACTAGCACTCGGGCAGGAGTTCAAGGTGACTCCATATCTGGTATTTGCTTGTGTCTGTGGGCATCTGGATGCGTTACCTCTCGGCTGGACTGTCGGGCTCGATAAAGCGGATGACTGGGGGAGCAGATAGGGTCTCGGTGGC
>OMKL01033186.1:3022-13665 GCA_900302295.1 Parasudis fraserbrunneri
TGAGCAGCCTCTTTTTCAATGGAAATTACCTGGATGCTGAACCTCAGAACAGTGACACGATGAACCTCAGAACAGTGAAACGGTGAACCTCAGAATAGTGGAACAGTGAAACTCAGAGCAGTGGAATGGTGAGCCTCAGAATAGTGGAACAGTGACACTCAGAACAGTAGAAGAGTGAAACTCAGAACAGTGGAACAGTGAAACTCAGAACAGTGAAACAGTGAAACAGTTGAACTCAGAACAGTGGAACGGCCAGTTCCACTCACTCCACATAAACAGAACCAGGAACATCATGTCGATGAAGACCTGATTAACATTCTCCTCCTCCTCCTCAACTTCACGACTCTGTATGTGGAGCCCTCTCATCTGCAGAGGAAGTTCTTTTATCAGCAACTACTTAAAGGGATGTTTCACTTTACCAGAACTTGTCAAACATCAGCAGTCTTACCTCTATCTAAAGTCATCTACAAGTAAGCTAGTGACCACTGCTGTCCCTGTTGTCCACTGTCAACACCACCAGGCTCCTCATTCACTTCCGTTCATTTTGAGGATCAAGTCTAAATATCATACTTCTGAAGTATAAACAAACTATACAACAATATTATTCTGTCTAATATATGTTTCTGTGTCAAAGGGAATATGTATTTATTTATGTATGTATGTATGTATGTATGTATGTATGTATGTATGTATGTATGTATGTATGTATGTATGTATGTATTTATTTATTTATTCATTTATTGGTTTATTGGTTTATTTATTTATTCTTAGCTAATGTTGAGATGTAGTTTGACCCCCCCAAACATTCCATGCAAGGCAAAGATACACAGCGCCCTCAAACTTACAACAAATGTATTTGTATTTTTCAAAGGTAATGAATCTGTAGACACATGTCAAATGCCAAAACAAACATGTACCTTTGACTCAGAACTGTCTATTGTATTGAAATAGGATGTAGCACTGCTTCAGCCTGACAATCATGGAGGCATGCACAATTGTGTTGCGGCAAGGCATGATAAGTCTTGCAGTGACAAAGCATCACCAAGTTTTTCTATCTCATGCCCATCTGATTTTGGTGAAAGAGAACAAGACGTGGGAGGAGGCTTTGGAGCACTGCAGATGTCTTGACACCAACCTCAGCCGGCATTCTCGCAATCACCAGTACAACCTTTTTAGCCTGCAGTCTTACCAAGATGACTGTAGCTCCCCTCCAGTTTAATCATGAACACAAGGCGTTCTTTTGGTTACAGGCATTTATTTACACATCCTTGTCGTCAATCATGCCGCGAGAACTAGATAAAATGACATACACAAATCATAAAATGAGTCCAATGTAATACAAAGCATTCTCATAGAGAATAACCATTAAAAACAGATATGTCACAAACACAAATATAGCTTGCATAATCCATTAGCTTTGAAGGCTATAAACTGTTAATTTACGGATTTATTGCTTGCTAAACATTCACTGAAATGTAGGTAGGCTATCACGTTGCTAGCATGTGAACTCCTCTAGCATATTAGCCATTATATTTAGCCAGTTAGCATTTCCCATAGCTACAAGCATAATGTAAAACATTTACAGATTAGATAACCTTGCACACACCTCATTAGCCGCTTCAACTCAAGGGGGGTAATAAAAGAAACTTCAATTTTTATGAGCCTTCACTTAATTCCACTCTATGTCCTTTTAGACATAAGTTCTTATGTGTATGTTCTTAAACAAAAAATATTATTTTATTTAACGTAAATTATTCTTTTATGTAACTAAAATTATTAAATTAACTTAAACTGTATACCTGACTCTGATGGCAGCTACAATGATAATGGTGACTATGTCAGGCAGATGATCCAAGAAGCCCAGACAGATGAGATGTGGACAGCCCTGCGCTTCCTGGCTGGCTAGTGGCTGTTGGTGACTGGGAAACACTAGCCCTACTGACGAAATGCACTGTGGGGCCATGCTTAAAGTTGCACTATTGGAAATTCAGCCACTAGATGTCGCACTAGACCACCAAAACAATGTGTTGCTTCCAATATGATTCATAGGATCAGCGAACTAAGTTCAGATCAAACTGTCAAACTAGCCATAGCAGATTAAACATGACTCAAGATCCAGCAATTGGTCATCCCATTTCTCAGTTAAAATGTTGTCAGAAACATATTTTAGGTTCAACAAAAGACCATTTTGATGATCGAGAAAGCCGCCATTTTCTTTTTGAAAACTGGAGCAGAGAACCACGGACCACCCAACTAGCAATGTGTTTATCCAATCAGGTGCTTTCCACTTGTTGAAATGGGAAGGGGGGAAGGGATACACACACGCAACTGGCACATAACAGGCATGCGTGTGTGGAGTGGCTAACCAAAACAAAGGACAGAGAAGCTCGTATGACAAGACCCACATAGTAAACGTGCCTTCATTCTCTGCTCTGGACACCATTACTTGAATATATATTTAAGTCGTTTGAAATGAGGACCATGTGGACTCAACCACACACAATTACATGGAAGGAGCACATAATTTAATGTTTGAGTCTACACCGTCTTCACTTCTATGGGCAGGCGAAGATGACAGTGTAGCCTCAACCGTGAAACAATGTACTTATTCACTGTGTATGAGGTTGAATCAACATGGTCCTTTTTTTGAAACAGTCAACAATCTTACTGAGTGTACCTTTAATCTTTGTCAGCCATTTCATTATAAGGCTATATCTGTGTGCTTGTTTTGTGAGCCATAATATATTGGATACCAGAGGACAGGCAGAAATGGCCTTCTTACCATTCAAATGGTTGCATATTTAAAATGTAATATGAGAGTGAAATTTCTGGTATTTCTGGATTTAAACCTGCACTATGTAATTTCTTCATGAACATATATTGCTTCTTTAGCAATATAAATCACAGAGTTGGGCTGAACAAAAGATCTTATTTCAGATGATGGGCAAAGTGGAAACATGTAAGCAAAGGTATGAGCTTGCTTCAATTTGAACAGACTTGCATCACACATTGTCTAAATTTGAAACTACTCCACATATATTTTGCAAGTTTATAACATCTTTTTATTTCTTTGTTTGTAAAGCACTTTGGGTTCTGTAAATGAAGGTGCTATAGGCTATACATTAACTTGACTTGACTTGTATTTACATTGTGGTAAATTTTGTTTGTGTTTTATGATGTAGATATGTGAAATGAAATAATGAATTTGAATGAAGTTGCCTAAATTCTGTCCACAGTTATGCAATAATAGCTTAATGGTTTGTTGACCAGACAAACTTTTATAAAGATCATATTTTGTAACACTTGAAATGAGATGATTCATATATTGACATGTGAAAATGGATATGTTATAGCCTCAAGCTCATCTATAACTATGTTACCTGTTATCTAGTTGGGTAATAAAAACAATAGGTTGAATCTTTCCCACAAGAAAATGAAGTACTGTATTTTCTTTTCCCTGTATGCCCCAATTACTATAGAAATACTATAGTACATCATTATAGAAATACTATAGTAATATGTAGTATTTGTAAGGTAAGTGTCTTTAGTGTGTATGGAAAAACAGGAGTACTACAGTGATTCACTATAAATTTCTATAATATTCCATCATGGAAATACGATGATGAATAATGACAGGTACAATCTCAATAGGGTGTATGAAAAACACAGAAATTCTATGAATCGCTTCCACATTTCTGTTGTAAATCTAATATAACTCTTTGGGTTACATATACACACTCAATTCTCTTGCGTGTGTATATGTAAAAAAAACAACAACACCTGAATAGTTTTCGTATGGCTATATTCAATAGTTGGATAATAAAAACAATTAATTTAATCCTGGGTGAAGAATAGTAGCGTTCTTCACTGCTGCCTTGTCTCTGTCCATCCTGTCAAAGTGTAGGACTTGTCTGCAGTGGTTATAGAAGAAATCAGTCTGGCACTGTCAAGGCAGCTATTAATGGGTCCATATGTATTACTGTTGTAATTAACCATGACACTGAACATGTCAGCTGGATCAAGAGTAAATGCATGACAAATACCATACCCTGACAAATACGTGCCACTAACTTGGGGAGAGGCAGATCCAGCCCAAGCCTTTATGGGGCCCTAAGCAGAATTTCATTTGAGGGCCCCCCACTGCCTCAGCACTGCCAATACTATTGACTATTGTCAATGCTTGATCATTTGCACAACTACAGCTCCCAAGCTACTGTGTTTTGTATTTTTTATGTGCCTTGTTTTGCTTGTATCCTGTTGTCTTTGTAAAGCTGTATAATTGTTTTGTTTTTTGAAAAAAAAATTGTATTAGCTAGCCGGCCCACTCACATAATATTTAGTTAATTTGTATATGATTACCATTGACATAATTTAATATATCATACTAAAAAATCTAAAAATCATTTTAAGCTCTCTTGAGCCGGCCCTGGGGAGAGACACTTTATCTTGGCCAGAGCTACTGTATTTATATATCATATATAAAATAATGTTCATAATCTATTGTATATTTCTACATGCCTCTTTTAATTTCTTTTCTAGGATATGCAATTATAGAAAAAGTAAATGGTTGACTGAGAGACATTTTAGATGTAATCAACATAATTTCTGAGACACCAGGCATATTGGTTTTCAGTGTCCATGTGCATATAAAATCTTGATCTTGATCTGTTTCTATTGGGTTTAAGTGGAAGAAGGGGCTATTGATAAGGTAACGGTTTATTTTTCATCCATAAAGGACACAGTTAGCTTTTTGGTAATTTTCCATGCACAAAAAATATATATAAACAAAATAAAATAAAAAAAAATCATACAATCAAGTTTATAAGGTGAACTATAAAGTTTGAATTAACACAGTTCCTTGTGAAACTGGTATTATACTGTACCAGAACTTGAATAATTTACTTTAGAGCAGAGGTTCTCAAAGTGGGGTCTGAATCCTTTAGGGGGTTCCAGGGGGTCTCGAGCCAAATGAGGAATAGTTCAATTTCACTATTATTTAACTGACTAGATGTTAGCCCAATTAGAGTATATATGAGTGACTATTCTAATAGGTTTCACTTTCTCCACTGTTTTCTCCTCAACTACAGAAAATACAACTGGATTTTTGGTCTAAATCATATCTTTTATCACTTTTATCAAATGGGGGTCCACAGCCTAGTTTGTATCAATTTGAGAGTCTTAATAAGAAAAGGTTTGAAAACTACTGCCTCAGAGGCTCATCATCATGCCTCATTATTGTGGACAGTGAAAAAGATATATATATATAAAGTGATAGCACTACAGGGCATCCTGTTGGCTCGCCATGTGATCACAACATCATGAGTTAAAATCTGGCCCTTAACCTTTATTGCATTTCATCCAGTATCTCTCCCCCATTCCTGGCACTCTCTACTTACAATCTAAAAAAAAGCAGAAATGCCCTAAAAAAAAGATAAATAATGAAAAAAGACAGTATATTGCCTGCTACATCTCATGCAGTCCACCCAAGTGAAATCCAGCTGGGGTCTCTCTAAAAGTTGCCCATCTGTGCAACTGGCACTAGAAAATCTGCCTTGTCGTGTCGTACAAGACGAGCTGAGAAAGCTTCCTCATGTGATGTGTTGTAAATGCTGCCCTACACAGCCGCACCCATCACCTTTTCTGTCACTTCGCAGGCGGGGAGTCTTACCTGGAAGGCCCTGCTTAGCAGAGACAAGCTCACACAATCCTATTTGAAGCCTGCTCAGTGGATTTAGTCACTTTTTAAATTCAAATCATTCACAGCGTAGTGTCAGGACGAGGGGGAGGGGGTTGCGAGGGGGAAGCTGGGCTTAATATAAAACCCAAATCCCATTAGAGATGGACTAGGGGAAAATGAGGGGAGGGCACTATGTCGCCTTAACACCAGAAATGACGAGAGGACTCTTTGATGGGGGTCAGGGAGGATGTCCCATATTGCCCATTTTTTTCCTCTAGCATTTTTGGTTTCTATATTTCCGCCCATCAAACTGAAAATGGCCCGAAGTAAAATGTATCATTACAGGATCTGAGGCCACGGAGGAGCAGGGCTAGAAGGAGTAGGTGACTTATCTGCCACTGACGTTGGTCTTTGGGGTAATAAGGCATGCATGAGAAGCTGTTCCCTCCTCTGAATGGGGTATCCATGTCGCTCTGCCCCTGTGTAGCCTGCAGACTCTCTGAAGTAGTAGACTTAGCTTGGCCCTCTTGTATAATTAGTCTCCTGAACCATGTTAGATATGTTGCTAGATAGGCTTCCCGCTTATTCTACCTTTCTCTCTCTTTCTCTCTCTTTCTCTCTCTCTCTCTCTCCCTCTTTTTTCTTTCTCTAATTCTCTCTTACTCTTAGACTCTTTCTCTCTCTGAGACACACATACATGAACATAAGCACATACAGTACATACACATATACATGTATACACATGCACGGAGAGTTAAAGAGAGACAGAGACGATGAAAGGGATAGAGAGAGAGAGAGAAAGAGAGAGAGAGAGAGAGAGAGAGGTGGGTCATAAAACTGTCAGAATCGAAATGCTGCCTCAGAGCTGTTCAGTTGTGGTCTGAATGCCGTAGTTGTTGCTGAGGTTCATGTGAAGAGGCTAAGATCAGAGCTGGCTGGAGGCAGTATACCATGTGCATGCAGTTTATACGCTAGGAGAGTTTACATGGCAGCACATCCCTATGTCCTTTGTAGTCCTGAATTTGTGCAACACGTCTCGTCCTTGGCCTCAGGACATTTAACTTGACTAAACTTTGTTCCGGTTTAAATGTTCTGGTCGTAAGGCTATACTGATTTATCAGTGCAAAATGTGATTTCATTCACAATACCCATTTACCCATTTCATATATTTCAACAAAGGTAAACATTTACCAGCGCTCTGGACAAAGCTTTTGACTTATTGGAGGAATGTTTGTCTTTTTCTTTCACAAACTTCTCCTTTATGGTTGCAATTCTTTTTTAATATACCATGAATTTGTCTCCGCATATCCATCATAGGCCTACACATACGCATAATTCCCTATATGC
The DNA here is from genome assembly GCA_900302295.1 of Parasudis fraserbrunneri. Lineage (NCBI taxonomy): Eukaryota > Metazoa > Chordata > Actinopteri > Aulopiformes > Chlorophthalmidae > Parasudis > Parasudis fraserbrunneri. The sequence goes on from OMKL01033186.1 coordinate 10,047, forward strand.
ATTTCGTCAGAGAGGTCAGAGCCCATAGTTGAATGATAGGGTCTGAACTCATGCACTAAGCAAACCATAATACTTAACTAAATGTAATACCAAGCTAATGGTCCTACAGATAACACAATGAAGTTGGGAGTATCAGTGTCACTGCGTTACAAGCGCAGCCAACTTGTCTGTGGGCCTTGAACCATAAAACTCTCTTCTTAACACTTAATAACACCAGATTATATCCCTGATATCTTGGCTAGTCATCCCATTGTAGCGGGTGAGATGATTTAAACATGTATGGGGGTATTGTAACTGGGGAATGAGGGAATCGATTTGAATAACATGGGCCTAATTAATGGAAAAGAAAAGAAAAGAAAAAGATGAAGATTCAATACTTCCACTGCTGCAGGAGCAATTAGGACCCATCATAGATTTGGATATCCCTTCTCTGGTCTTTAGTTCCTCATGATTCAGTGTGACTGATCATAGATTAAGGGGAAAATGAAGAAATAAATGACAGCGGCATGGGAGGGAGGTATAGTAGTGTCTTTACTTGCCTGCCTCGTTAGAGAAAATACTAATTGGATGAACAGAGGGCAATACATCACATGGTCATGTCAGTTTGGACTGTCTGTCTGCATGCATGCATGGGGAGTGATTAACAAGTCAGATGAACTGGCTTACAGGCAGACATTGCGACTGGGTAAAGATGGAACGGCTAATACTTTTACATCATTTCTTTAAGTGTGTCAGCATTTTTACAATTAATGCAAATATCGACTAATGCTAACAAGGAGTTTATAGCTTCCTGTTAGAGTGAGTTGGCATTGATCCAAAATAAAATGTGTATGATGTAATGCTAAAATAAAAGGTGGGTAAACTATGAATTCCAGTCAATGATCACATTAACAGCAATTATCACCAATATACAAAACATATACCCCCCCCCCCCACACACACACACAGAAAGGTGTTTTGTTTTATTTCCTCACAAAGACTCTATTTTCAAGTCTCTTCCATCAATCTGATACTATATACTATGAATTTCAACCATGAAGATTTATATTTGCTATTTCACAAATAAAAAGGTGGGTAATCTATTTCTTATCTATAAGCTGACTGAGGCTTACTGAAATCTACTTTGTGTGTACTGGAGTAAATTTCAGTGAGCCATAGTCAGCTTGTACAGACAGGGGCTTGACCCCATTGACTTTGCATTGGTTTTGTGGCTAACAACTTATTCATGAGCCATTCTTGAGCCCATGAATCCTGCACCTGCCATCATGATAGATGCTTATGATAGATAGATGCTATGCTTGCTAATTCCATGCTAGTTCAAAAGCATGCACTCCTGAATTAGTCAAATGATACTATTTATAGCAGGAAATTGAATTTACTTGACTTCTTCAACTCTGTTACACCAGAGTTGTAACAGGCAAAATCCTCATGTAAAATGCACTGAGAGATATTCTGAGGACTACTGTAATGTATACCAACAGCATCACAGGTTCAAATGTTGATTTTCCAGGCATGCATTTACACTGTCAATGGTTTGTCTTCAAGCATGTCCTACATGTTAGAGAATCAGCTGACAAATGCAGTAGAAAAAAATATGGCAAACTTGGAGATACAAGGTTTCTGAAAAAACACAGGCAAAATCCACTCATAATGAATTCATGACACCCCATGTCTAATATTTCACGTCAAATCAGCTCAACTAATCTATCTTCACTCTCAATAATCATAATCATAATTCCACCACAGCCCGAGTGACAAACTATCCATTCAAAAAAAGAAAAAGAAAAGTACTGCCGTTATCCTAGTGGTGGTTCCCACACAAGTGGTAAATGTTCCTTATGCCTGGACTTATAGATATATAATGTATTTAAAGCACGGAATCCTATCTTACTTTTTTAATTAATTCCATAAATCATTATTAATAACCTTTAAAGCTCCCCATCTGCATGGCTGTAATCACCACAGTCAATCTTTGGTGTCAGCTTTGATTGCCAATCCATGTCCTGCTCTAATTGACCTTGTCCAGCGAGGGAAGAGCAGACAATATTGCTTTTCCCCATCGGAACCCCACTCATTTCTACTCCAAATGAAGACTGCTCCCAGTTTGTTCAGCAGATTGAATTCCATCAGTCTATCCTTTATATGGCTGACGTGCATGGAGACTACTTCAATTTAAAATTACTGAATGTGAAGGGGGGGAAAAATGGCACCATGGAGTCAGAGGTAAGGTTATAGTCATCCAATAAAAAGTGAACCATGAAAAAGTTATCATCTTTAACCTACTCATAGTGCATGCCACCCGCCAAGATTGCATGAATTATATCTTTAATCTAACAGTTTAAATGAGACAGAAAGATGCATTTCTCCCATAACACATTTGTATTATGAAATTGTTATGGATTTCATAGCTCCTTAAATACTGGGCTGTAATTCAGTGTGTTGATTCAAATTCCTAAGAAAGCCCCCATCAGTATGTTAGCTATAACTATAAAAAACAACGTAGTGACTTGAAAGCTACATTATCCCAACAGTACTATCCCTCTATGAGGCTTAAGGCCATGCTTTCCTTTCATTTTCATCATTTCACTAAGCTGTATTTAACCCTACATGGAATAAGTGTCCTTGGGATGACATCACTCAGAGGAAAGATTCAAACTCAGAAACTCACAATAACCTTCAATTGGTTATTGCCAATTCCAATATGGTTAGAATTTTTTAATTATAATTTATTATGATTTTAATGTTAATTTATGTTTGCCTTAGGGAGCGACCACACTGATCCGTCATGAAACACACCAGAATGTAACCCAAAATGTAGCCAAAATATGAACTTTTGTTCTGTTTTTTAATGTTAAAATGGGAAATTGACCCATGATTAATGTGGTTAGTTAATGATAATGTTATTACAGCTGTATTTACCCTGCTATGACATGTCAAAATGTCTGCTGTGAACGTCTATTGTGCATATACAGAAACAACAGCATTGCAAAAATAATGATGTCTCTAGCTAATGATCACAGTTAGCTAATTAGAGGAATAAATCCTTGTTGTGACTGACTAAACAGATGGTGATGTACTGTATCCATCAGGTCTTCAAACTGTTTCAAACTTTTTCTGTCCATCATACAAGACAGACGAGATGAACGTGTCACCAGCCCTGTCCAACAAATGAACCCTCCTCACTGACAGATAATGACAAATAGATGTAAATGGACTGACACAACTCAGTAATTCAATCACGGTTATCCACTCTGTCCCTAGTGATGGCTAACATCACTAATGCACTTTGTGTTATTAGTTAGCTTCACATCTGTGACACTGTGTCCTTGTTTCCATCACTATCAACATTAAATCCATACAGCAAACTTAACAATTTTGGAGGATCTCCTGTTACAAGTTACTTTAACTGAACTAACTTTGCATCCCCTATTTTCAATGTTGTATAACAGCAAATGTCAAAATGTTCTGTAGACAGAACGGACACTCTGACTTTTGGGAATTAAACTGATAAAAAGAAGAAATATGTTGCACAATACTCTCCACTTGTGTGGAGTAAATGACAGTAAATGGTTAATGTTTTCTTTACATGACAAATTTGCCAGTAGTTAAAGATGTATAT
>OMKL01033188.1:0-13900 GCA_900302295.1 Parasudis fraserbrunneri
AGACAGACAGACAGACAGAGAGTGAGAGAGAGAGAAAGACAGACAGACAGACAGACAGACAGACAGAGAGACAGACAGAGAAAGAGAGAGAGAGAGAGATGTGTCTGATAAGGCCCAAGGCAGCCTTCTCCTCTCCTCCTCCTCCTCCTGGCCCTCTCTCTCATCCCCAGCCAGCTTATCAAACCACTGGACCCCTTTCATCCTACTGGCAGCCTACACTACACTATTGTTGCTATAGGGAAGGTGTGTGTGTGTGTGTGTGTGTGTGTGTGTGTGTGTGTGTGTGTGTGAGAAGAGCGGGAAAGAAAAAATAATGTAATCATAATAATAATGGATATAGGGAAGAGTGTGGGAGAAGGAAAACATAATAGAAATAAATGCTGAATAATTTATTGGTGTACAAGTGTTGGGATGGTAATGGTTGAAATTGCACCACAGCCACTATTTGTAATTTTCTGGTTCTGAAATTCAAGAAGGGAAAATCCAGTTAAAATTGTGGTTTGAGGGGGTGTTTGTAATTGATATGAATAGATGAATGAGCCACACACAAAAATGAAATGAGTGTGGATGGCGCACATAAGCTTTAGAGAAAGAAAGGCTTTGTGAAGCCTCTGTACAAAGCCTTTGTATATTTCAATTCAAAGGCGACTCAAAGCACTGCTGATCTGAATTATGGCATTATGCTGAAGTGAGGATTTAGGACATTGCATTCCTCACAATATTACCCTTAAGTGGGTAACACTTTTCTTTAGATGACACAATTATAATGATAAAATACCTAGAAACTCATAAGGAACGGCAATTTATGGAACAAACTTTTGATTAACCATCAGTTACTCAAGTCTCCAGACCTGTCTCAGTATGCAGAAATCCTTACAGAATGGCTTCTACTTCGCTTCCCATCTTACTCTCCAATCCCCATTGTCTACCTATATACTTGCCTCCAATTCTAGGCTGTCATTTAATTAATATTGTTCCTATATGCTTTAACACATACTCCCTCATTAGTTGCTAGTACTTAATCATTATTTGTGTCCCTAAAGTAAAATGTTACCCATAAGTGTGTTGTTGTTTGGCATCCATGGTAGTTCATATTCAGCATTGCATTGTAAATGGTCTCCTGGTCATTGTGCACCATGTGACAAACACCCCGCTAAAATCTTGTAACAATTGATCAGAAAGAGTGATGAAAGAAAAGCAGGAAGCTCCGCTCTCTTCTTCTGCACTGCACAGCACTGGAGGGGTACATAATGTGTATGGGTGGTCTCTAAGGAATTGAAACAGGAATAGAATAACAGTGCAACAACAGAAAACAGCCTTTGAGTGTAATGGGGTAGTGATGATGTTAGGCTGTGTCACTTTCCTTCAGTTCTGTTAGGGAATGCTTTAAATAACAGCAAACAACACAGCTGAAACCTATGTGACCCCTTGTTTAGTTAGGCATACTCTGGGTACGGTATGTTTTGAAGCTCTGTCTCTGTGTTCTGTGTAAAGGATCTCTCTCACACAGTGGCAGAAGCCTGAAATGGAGCCCTACACTAGAAACATTATGCGACTCCATGTTCTTCTTCCCCACGGTGCCTTTTGAGACATTTATTTTGTATTATGGATTGCCACCATTACCATCACTTGTGGCACAGAGAATGCCCAACTAGAAATAATCAACCAAACTGCCTTTGATTATATTTGTTTTGTTGGAGGCTTTTTCTTTTCACTGTCGGTGAGTGACTGAGTTCTTTATACTAGGGCTCATAGCATGTAACTTCCAAAGAACCTCACATGTCTCTATATCCAAGTGCTCCATAACCTTCAGTGAACAATAGACATTTGTTACCACTATCATCATTACAATGTTCAGCTCTAAAAAATTTGACCATACACCTGAAATGGTTACAGACGTCAATGAGTTGTTTGCAGTCGTATTGTTTGTGGAGCACAAATTGGATTTTCAAAGATGCAAAAGTATTATTTTCCATCTGCAAATCTTATCCTTCAAGAATCTTGTCATATATATTACCATTATTGTTGTAATGCACGTCATCATTTTGACTATGACACTTAAAAATGCAATTCCAGAGGCCATGTTTTTTTTGTGAATAATGAAATCAGTCCACTGCATATGAAAATAATAACACGATAGTTATCACTCACATTCTGTCTGTAATTACATTATCCCAAAAGGGCCACTCCCAGTATTACAGACATCCCCATGCATCTTAACACAAACCACCAAGTGAGTTGCATGAGCATGATTTGTCAGCCTTGACTCCCCTTTAAAGCCTGAAAGTGTCCCATTAGGCCCTAATGATTAGGGTATCCCTCACACTGAAAAAACACCAGTCTTCAGGTTTGATGTCAAGGCAAAACGATCATTTGATTACCCTTTACCCCTCTTGGGTTCCATTTCAAATGACTAAACATCCCTGCTGAAATGTTTACTCATTCTGTAATGAGTAATTGGGCGTCCATGTCTAAAATAAAACCCAGCCCAGGCCCCCATCATGCATGCCGTTGGCTCATCTCATTGCATGTTAAGTGATTGATGCATCTTTGCGACTGAGTGATAGTAGAATGAAGGATATGATTTACTCTTTATTTGTCAAAGCGTATAGAGTAGTATAACCACCCCTGCTTAAATCTCAGAGGAGTGATGGTAGTGGCAGAGTAACGATGACTGCATCCTCCTCAGCAGGCATGTTCCTGCTGGGGCCACTGTTCCATGTCCATTTCAGCCTTGAAGCCTGCTATCGCTGTGGTGGAGCGACACCAACAACATCTCATCTGAATGGACCCTGTTGCCATGACACCAGAGCTTTGCCTTGCTCGTGTTGTTTATGTTTAGTTTGTTTTTTTCTTTCTTTTTTTATATATATATATATATATATATATATATTTTTTTTTTTAATCGAGGAGTCGTAATGCATCAGTCGTGCTGTGCTCCATAGCACTTCAAATCTCTATAAGGAGCTGAAAATACACCCACTTAAACTCCATGTTATAGCAAAGGCAGGCCTCCTTGACTATGATAGTGGATGTCTATTTGACATACAATGGTAATGGTAATGGCTCTATTTGATGCACAGGTCTCAAATGAGGGGAAAATGTCCCCTTGGAAAAAAAATCATGTTCTTTTGCTTTGTCTGTTCTCAACCTTGGGTGTGTCATGTGACTAGTCATCTCAATCCTCAGTTGTTGTCATGCCAACAGTATATCTAAGGCATTTGTATTAGCTCAGAGGAGGTTTGGAAGACAGACAGAGTGAGCGAGAGAGACAGACATGCACATTCTATGAGAATAACAGGTGGGCTGGCTGTCAATACAAACAATTAAGGGTTCTTAAAGTGTACCTCTAAGAACTTTGGGGTTCTACAGATTAGGCTTTCCCACTATGTAAAAGATCATTGGAAGCTCTTGACTGATTTGAGGTGCATTGGGGAACATTAGAATTCTAACAACAACAAACATCCCGGTAGATTTTAGATATAATTTGCTTAACCTACATGCTTGCAAATGTATGAAATGTGTTGCTGATGCTATAGTGAACATTATGAGTGTATTTGCCATGGCTGGGAAACCACCCACTACCATAAACAAAAAGTATTGTTTAACAGTGTTTTACAATGCATTGCATCCTGTGATAGTGGTGAGGATTTGGAGTGGGCTGGAAGACATGTTCAGTACTCCTAGGCCTAAGAGACAAGACCCTTCAAGACAGAACTAAGCAGATTTATACTCTGTACACTGACACACAGAATGTTCATCATTAATTAATATTATATAGAAAAGCAGCTACTGTAAGTAACCATATGGCACTTCTTCTTTTTGCTCTGTTGGAACATGATTTGCAAGGAGATAAAGAGTCTCTGTAAAGAGAAGAATGCAATGAATCATATATTTTCACTACTGACTCATGTATTTCTCTGAAAGGGCTGCATTTTATCTCCATAATTTAAAGTTTTTCTCCAAAAGGAAATTTGAGGATTTGAATGTTGCAACATATGTTACACATATGGGAAATATAAGGATAGGCTATACATTATTCAACAGTCCAAACCAAAAGCCCTGTAAAGGTTTCAACAAATAATTCCATGAAGTAAGTCTTTCATTAATTGTTTCATTTGAGCATCTTCAGACTGTGCACTTTGATAACATCATAAATTAAAGTCAGTGGTATTCACATGCATAAATACTCATTGGAGGATACTTGGCTATAAGAATAACATTTTAATTGCAGTTGTATTGCCTTTAAGACCATTGCTTTTGAGACAGTGACATTTGAGTTGGGATTTTTTATTTATTTTTTTTATTTTTTTTATTCTTACCCTCTGTCATTCTTACTGTTTGCTGATTTAAAGAAAGGCATTCATGCTTTTTAGTCATTACATTACATTTAATTTGAATTTTTGTTCTAATCTAGCTCTTTATTCTAAATCTAAATGGTCTTTGTTGGCTGCAATTAGCACATTTAAAGCAATCAATGGATTGGAACAAATCTCTTTGCTTTAGGCCTAAAAGCAAAGCTCTATTATCTGTTTAAAAATCTGGCATTAAGATTAAATGTGATTGGGTTTTGGAACAGCACGTCTAAGGACATGACTAGCAAATAATATAGCCTCTTTTAAGTCACTATTGAAGGAACAAGTTTGATTAACTTGTATTCAGCTGACTCAATTCAAAGTGTCCTTGTACAAATATTATGATGTGATGACATGATCTGTTAGTCCAGTGAGATTTCTGAATCGCTGTAGTAGCCTGAATTGAGTCAATAGTGTCAGTCATGCCTGATTCTAGCTTTCTGGCTTGATCGATTTCATTGTTGTTTTGTGAGCATTATCAGTTTGTTGTTGTTGTTGTTAAGCACATTAATATGTCCTAATTTCTAATGGTGACGTAATGGCACTTGTATTTAATAAAATGTCATCTCAATTTGAGTATATGCTCTTGAGGCATGTAAGGAAGTGTTTGCGGCTGGGCTGCTGATAATCAGTTTTCAGCACAATGCTTTGAATGGAAAGGCCACATTAGTCATTTTGAGTATCACCGGTTCATATGCGCCAATGGTGAGTGGTGGCGTTCATTCATCTGAGAAAACCTGACTGTACTGCATTCTATATAAATTCACAAGGAGCTGTGAGATTAACAAATGCTGATTTGCAATGTTTCTGCTTGCAGTGCATTGTGTCTGATACTTCACTGCCTCCCCACCTCTTTGCTCATATCCTTTTTAATTCACAAAAATCATATTTCAAGAGATAACACAATGTGAATTTCTTGGTATAAATGCCCTTTGCTAATAAACTTTGACCATGAAACATACATCAAACCAACCCTAACCCCAACAGAGTTGTCCACCAATGCAGTCCAGCAACGTGAAGAGTCCAAATGCAATCAACACCTCATTTGCAGATCTTTATATCATTACTTAGGATCTCTTTATGGTTTCAGTTGATCCTCATGTTAACTTGTTCTTTAAAGTAGAAAGGGTTGGAATGAGGATGTTTGTTCAATAATAATGTAATACTGATTGCCAGGGGCGTAGCAAGGGGGAGCACAGTGGAAGTGACTGCCCAGGGCTCCCAGCTGGGGGAGGGGCCTAAAAGAGTTTAGATGAAAGTGTTTTTATTTTTTTAATCAATTAATTAATTTTATCCTGACCCTCCCTGGAGCTACACATATTTTTCTGTGACCTTCCCTGAGTAAGGGGAAATCCGAAACAGCTCTGTCCCAAGTGCCTTAGTAGTGTCACAAAAACTGACCGCCAATTAGTTAGAAAAACAAATGCAGTAATCACTCTGTATGCATGTATACATAGTATCACAAATAACCAAAATAACAAAATAACACAAATATTAACCTTGTCTGAACATTTATGAGTTATGTAGTGATATATGGTAGTTATCAGAAAAGTAAACTGCGTAAAGAAACCATACCTTTATGGTTGTGTTCATCATCGTTTCCATAGACATAGTGAATAAAACATGGCTGCACAGATGCCCTGAAGTTAAATTATTTAACGTTCTTATTTATAAGTAGACTTAAAAAGACAGGGGGAACAATTAATATAATATTATTTATTCAATATGTTAAGGGAAAATAATAAGAGTATAAGTAGCACCGGTTAATTTACTTCCTCTTTAGGCAGAGATGTTTGACAGTGGAACATCGTTAAACTCTCTGTGTAGGAGTGTGACACACACACACACACACACACACACACACACACACACGCACGCACGCACGCACATACACACAAATGTTAGTTAAAGCTGATGCTTTATAGTCTCTGCAGGCATATGCACCGCCACCGCTTACCTCACTGAGTTGTTCCCCATCTCTACATCTCCCTAAACAGTTGGGATGGAAGTAACAACTTGCTAGCTGGCTGCTGGGTTGTTAGCCTGGCATTTATACTCTACAGCAAAAGTGAAAGATTGATGACAACTTCTAATTCCTTGTGAAAATTTGTATTAGGGGAAAAAAAATTCTATCAGCTGACACATGATTAAAATAGACAACAAAATATGTAATAATTCTATTAGTATTCAATAAAATCAATAATTAACTGACACATTCGTGCACGTATATGAGCAGTAACTGGGACAAAATCAGTCAGTGTAACTTGCACTGAGACACCAGCTAGTTGATGGAGCAGAGGTATTGCACAATAGCCCGACCACAAGCAACAACCACGCAGTCGTCTCAAACACTGAAAGACACGCTCTCTGTGCTCGTATTCTTGCGAGTTTGTTCTCCCAAGGCAAATTCGGTAAGAATGGTCTCCACAACAACGCAAGTAACTTGCCTACTTGGTATTGAGAAACAGTCAATAAGTGTGTTTACCTTATGTGGTCAGCAAGTGGCAACGAAATTCTAGTAGCTCTAGTAGCAGGGCTGAGGAGTGTAGGTTTGAATGAAAAGCAAATGTCTGGTATTTCCATGTAGCATTAGCTAGTGTACTCGCTGCATATGTGTCAACAAATCTGCTAGAAAACGTTATGATACGTTCACTTCTATTAATTTCTCTTCATCTTCTCACTTTAATCCTCATCTGGTCCATCCTTTGAAGAGCCCATGCTAGGTTCAACTTCAGTCTTCAAGCCGGTCTGGCAGTTATCCTAGCCTCATATGTACCTCCCCATAGCCAAAATTACAATACAAGTCCCTCCCCCCTTTTGGGCCACCCACCCCCTCTAATTGAATTGAATTGAATTGAATTGAAATACTGTATTATCCCGTGGGGAAATTCGGTGCACAGTTTGCTCACATAGATCACGAATCACATAAATCACATAACCACTAAATTACATATATCACACACCATTAAGTAATAGTAAACAGTCCCTTATGTTTGAGAGATATAGCTATGTTTTATATTGTTAGTTGACTAGCAGGCACAGTGGGCTACATAAATATTTAGCAAATATTTTCTTAATAGCACATCAACATCATTGCATGTATGACATTGAAAGGCCAGGAGGAAAGCTAACTAGCTTACAGAGTTGGAATCATTTTTGGTCAGGGTTTTCCTGTGAGGCTGAACAAAAATTGTCCTCTTAATGAAAGATTTTAAACAGGGGCAGTTTGAAGGTGTGGTAATTTCCACTATGGATGTGTCTCAATGGTAAAGTCTATTAAAAATAAATAAATAAATAATACAATTAAAAAAAGATTGTCCTCCAGTATAAGTAGTGGATGGGAAGGGCGCCCTGAGATATGCACAGGGCCCAGAATTCCTTGCTACGCTCCTGCGGATAGCAGATAAGCCTTTTTCTCTAAATTACAACATACAGATGAGATATGGCAGACAGAGAAAATGGTGGGCATCACAGGTCATTTCATTTGAACTCCTAACAGCTGTTTTGTAACCAAGTTATGTAACAAACATAACAGCTCATCATAGAGGGTTTTTTTCCCGAGACTAAAATGGTGGGTGAATTCATCATAGGCTTCGCTTGAGCTGTAATTTGTCATCAACTGAAGGTGCAGCTGGAGCCCACCACCCTTAGACAGACTTTGGCTGCATTGTGTCTATTTATGGTTGCACCAGATTATTAGTTAATTTGTCTCAGCCTCTTGTGCTTAATTAAAGATGACATGAAAAATGTCTTCTAAACTTTCTGTACTGCTCAACAATAAAACACATGCATCATCAATCTCATATGGAGCATATTTTCAGATCAGATCAGATCTGCTGCACTGTGTCATCTTTTTTATGTAGTATGATATATCTTTGTTGAAGAGAAAAACTGGATCCCCAGAGCACTGTTTGAAACTGGAAATGACCTGTTTCGCTGTAGTGTTCCTACTAGTGATGTGCGGGTCAACTCTGACATCACCCAAACCCACTGGCATTTGCCATTCATCCACCCGCAACTGCTCAACACCCGCTTTTTTTTCACCAGTTGAGGAAATTGGCTTAATGAGGACCCCAGACCCAAGGTGCAGTCAAACATGCCAGAGATAAATATGGGAAACATTAAGCTAATTTACAAAACAATAGTCTATATGGTACTTTATATCACTATTATTTTAATCTCTTCTGATTGAATTCCTTTGATCATTAACATTTGCCAAGCTATATGCTTTGCACTGTAGACTCAAAAATGAGTCATTACAGGACAAAATGTTATGTATCACAAATGAGACACAGATGGCAGTGAGCTTTGCTTGTGCCATCATTTACCAGTCACTCAGTAATCAGCACACTGACCACACTAGAGAGGCTGGCAGGCTGTCCTGCTGCAACATACAGCTGTCCCATGTGTTAGGTATTACAAGAGTCTGTGTGAGATGAGCATGACAAGTTATGTGTTTGTTATGTAGTTGACAAGAGGATTCTATTTCCACTCATAGGACAGTATGGTGTTGGGGAACTAAAGCCTCCTCCGTTTCAACAGATGAAAAGACTGATGCTTTTATCTAGTTCACACTATCAGAGGGAGCAGCAGCCATGGGTTTGAGAAGCAAACTTCTGACCGCAGGTTTGAATCCCTGAAGTGGCCCGGCTGGGAAAACCTAGGCGATGAAAGGGAACATTTACTGTGTAACTCGTTCCTCCCTCAATAATTAGCTATACCTTTGATGTTCCCTAAAGCAAGGCACATATCCACTAACATCTGGGTAACAATGGTGTCCATGCAATCTTTTTATGGAGCCCCCTCCTTACAACTTGATGGTGTTAAAGCTGTAGACATTTTATGTATGTGGTGAGTGGGCACCATTGGGAGGAGCCTCTCTATCCTCTCACTCCCCAACACCGTGAGATTGGGTGCGGTCACTCCCCTACTCCTGCACGTATCCCTCCAGCTACTGCCGAGACAGTTATGGCTCAGCAACGACCACAGTAGGACTGTGGTTACGTTGCGCAGCGCCAAGCTGTGAGAGTCTATGACCCTCCCTGCTCCTGCTGCTTATGCTATAGGTTGTTGCTTTAAAAAAATTAAAATAAAAAAATAATTAAAAAGAAGAAGAAGAGAAGTGTTCCTAATTGCTTGGTTAAAAAATGGTCAGGGAAAAAAGGAAAAAAGGGGCATTCACAGCTACAAGCTGGTGCTAACCTTTTAGATGTGAAGCAGCATCTCTATGACCAGCGATGTCACTAACTCAATCAGTAACTCACTCACTCACTCACTCACAGTTAGCCACGCTGCCCCTAGTGGCGGCTTGCAGGAAATGCGCTTTGTGTAAATCGCTTTGCATCTATGACAAAGAGTTTAGTGTATAGGAAGAGGGAAATCAGCAGGGAAAATTAATGGGAGGTGATGTCCTCACTAAAAACTGAGCATCACGTCATACATGTCATTGACTAAACTGTTATATGCATGCACCTACAATTGTCTGTGGAATAGCAATCACCTGCTTAAATATCAGAAATGTCCATTTCAATATTGCAAATAAAATATTGTCTCATTTTGATATCAAAACTAGCCAAATCGCTAGCCTAGCTTCCCTCATTGTCTGAACGTCGTCAAAGAAGATGACATGCTTCATCAATATGCACCCAAAATCCAACAAAAATCACTTCTAAAAAAGATCTGCTGAATGACATTCCAAGTTTAAAATGTCAATATGTTTCTAATACCCTAAACATTGCAATGTTGTTCCTCAGTCAAATAAGCCTCCTCTACTTTTACTGGTATAAGCAAATTTACGTCTCACTCCATTCATTTCGTATAGTCCTAGGTCTGCATATTTCTCCAGAGCTGATGACGGAAGTAGCCAGGGAGACCACCGTCTCGATTTCCTATTTGTCTCAGACTGTGTCCTTGTTTAGATGTGAAGCACCTCTTTGACTGGCAATGTCACTAATTCACTCATGGTTAGCCACTCTACCCCTAGTGGCAGCTCACAGGTAATGTGCTTTGTGTAGACCAGTTAGCTTTGCATGAGAAAGCATGTACTTTTTTATCTGTGGGCAGTCTGTGCACTCACTTTTGTAGCTTTATGCATAAAATGGAAAAGGGTATAATGAGGAACAATAAACCAGGAACTCATCAAAGCATACATTTTTCAATTTCAGGTCTGTCATCAGTGGGGTACTGTCTGCAGCTCACAGACAATCCCAACCTAATTTCCAGTCACTGAGGGGTAGAATATTATGCAGATCTGTAGTTAGGCAGCATTACTAATTACCTGCACCAAGGAGGATATGTAATCGGTCTCAAGTGAGTCTGTAAATCTGTAAGTGAATTGGATACCTCGAAACGTAATGGCCAGATTGCCATGAAATTTGCTGTGCACATTTATGACCCCAGGAGGAAGAAATATATTGATTTTGGTGATCTCATGACCTTTCATCTGGTGCCCCCGTGAGGCCAAACTCTTGTTTCTGTCATCTACTCAGTAAAATGTGAAATTAACAGCAAAGTGGAGAGATTGTTAGGCCTTGGTAGAGGTCTGCATTCTACTGAGTACATTCTTCTAGTTACACCTGTGACAATGACAGAGCTGAACCTTCTGCTCAGAGTTGAAGAGGCATAAGGTTTTCATGTTCTGTCAGCTAGGGAGATCAGTGGGGGGCATGAACGCAACTTTGAACGAAAAATGACTTCTGTCTCCTAAAATATTTCATGGGGAGGGGTGGAGTCTCCTTTTTAAACAGGGTTAGGGTTTAAATTGGGTTAGTTACCTCTGTTTTGATGTATATCCTGATGTATATCCTGACCCATTTTAAGAGGAGGTACTAAAATATATATGCAAAAACAAAAAAACAAAAAAAAACATTGGACCCTATCTGTGCACAAGTGTGAATGCCAGTGATTCTAATTTCATTCAAGAGATCTTGACTCATGGCCTAATGACCTCATGGCAATGAAGTCATTCATGATCAGTGAATCTAACGTCATTAAGGCCAGCCAAAGGCCAAAACACTGTGAGTATGATTCAGATATCCATCTGCAATTTGCTGGTGTATCAGCTGACTGAGTCTGATTTAGACTGAGGAAAAAAAAGATCTTGGGGCATTTGAGAGGTGGGAAAGATTATAAGGTATGGATAGCTGTGCATTTTCAACTCTGGACCTTCCAACTCCAATTATACCTGGGTCCCTGCTAGTTATTTGAGGTCCTCAGAATGTCTGCCCTTAAAGGCGAAAAAAAGACTGAATCTTATTTACATCCACCAGCAGGTTTCTTTTTCTTCGATTACTTCTAGGCATAAATAACTACTAGTGAGAGAGAGAACGATATTTGTCTAAGCTTGTAGTTCCTTGGTTATCCCATGTGCTTGTCTCGTGGGATATTGCAGCATTGCAAATTGTCTATTAACCAAATAACTAGAACAGCGCCAACCCACCAATAGGCTGCTACCCACGCTACCTGCCGGATTAAGCATGCCCAACACCAAATTATAAAAAATCGAGGGAGGGCATGAGACAACTGCTTCAGAAATTATCTTCATTAAGAGATTTTTCTTAAAATTCTGTTTTTGGCTGCAGTTGTTTTGACTGCTTATCACTTGCGTAAAATATGGAACATTTTACAATTAGCTGGCCCATATTGTTACATTTCTTGTATTTCTGATTATTTGCCCTTGTGTTTTGAGTGTGATACTGCTCTTTTGTCCAAATGGGCCATCTTTTTGGAGACTTAAGGGAATAAAAATCAGATCCTTTTGCCATTGCCTCTCCCTTGTTCTGGCATAACGCACTTGACAGCGTCGTGGGTTGGTCAGAAAAATCCTTAGAGAAAGCGGTTCGGAGCACGTGACAAGGCTTGAAAAAGCGATGCTTCATAAGTATGCACGTACAGAGAGACCGTAGACAGCCAGCAGCTGCTCGCACCCCATGCACACAAACGCGAAGCGCGCGAAAGAAAGCGACAAGCCACTTGGTATAGAAACATAAAACCAATTTCACATGTACAATTAGTAAATTACCACTGCATTCTAATGCTAAATGAGATGTGCATCCACATTGCCTCTTTTTACCCACAAGAATTTTGGTTAGATAATGCGCTCCTGAGTTGGATTAACGCGCCCTGGATACTGTTGGTGTGAGGAGACCCTGCGCGACTGGAAAACTATGTGAGGGTAAATAATCTTTTGTTTCTTTTAAGCTTTTTTGAAAAATGTGTTTTGCTTTATGTTAATTGAGTGGGTTCTGTGGGAACATGAAGTAACATCTACTACAACCAGTTTGTTTTCAGTAAATTAGTAGTCAAATTGTCATTTAATTTCAAGTTCCCTGTCATTAATGCATTTTCCAACAAACCCTCAAGTGATAGCCAATGGGCCTGCAGCTTTGTGAAAATGATTAAACTCAAATTAGAATATAATTTTTTTTTATGGACCAAAAAAAAAGTAATAATCATTTGCTATATTCCTTTCTCGGACTTTTTTGTTTTAAATTGTTTTAATATTTATATCATTGGTAATTGAGGCATGTGTGAATGTCATTCTTCAAATATTGGTCAGTGATCTATGAAAGACAGTAGCCTATCTGTAGGAAATATCCAAGGTGTTCCCAAATAGATACTCAGTCGGTTGGCTATCTAGTGTTTTCATCCAAGCTGTGATGCTCACGTCCAAATTCTTTCGGTTTTATTTCCCTTTTAGCATGTTTTGTTATGTCAACGTATGTCAAATGCACATATTAGTAAATTTTCTGTGAATAGTCAACAAGAGCCTATTACTATTATTATTATTATTATTATTATTATTATTATTATTATTATTATTATTATTATTAGCTATTATTATTGGCTGATGTAGCCTACATTTTTAATTGATCATGTTATTAATAATGATCATGACCAGATTGTTAGCTTTTACTGCTTTCAAGAATTCTCTTTGGCTCTTAGACAAACACACACCACTCTTACCACAGCCTAGAGCTGTCCTGCTCTGTTATCCTTCCCAGCTACTGTGCAGGTGGAGAAGCTGTCATGTACCTGAATTCTCCTAATGAGGATCTCTTGTGAACCTGACTGCACTGCTCTCTGTAATACCC
Source organism: Parasudis fraserbrunneri (assembly GCA_900302295.1). Taxonomy (NCBI): domain Eukaryota; kingdom Metazoa; phylum Chordata; class Actinopteri; order Aulopiformes; family Chlorophthalmidae; genus Parasudis; species Parasudis fraserbrunneri. The sequence goes on from OMKL01033188.1 coordinate 13,448, forward strand.
AGCTGTTCACATCCCAATGACCACTTGCAGGCCAAAACCTTACATCCCACTGCAAAAGGAGAATCAAAATACCACCCATTTTAAGAATCAATATATTTTGGTCCTCTCCACCAGGACAGCTCAGCCAATGTTTGTGAATACACCACTCTCTCCTAAAGCTAGAAATCAGAGAGATAACTCATGAATTTGGCCATCAGCGCCATGAACAATGAAAAATAACTCTAGAAAGGGCAATATACCCAAAGACATGCTATGCATATGACACTATAACAATTAAAATACTACTGCCACTTTTACTGCACTATCCACCTTTAACCATGTTTACTGTTGTATATTGCATTTTTTGCTTTTGTATATTTTCATATTTTATATTTTAAATGTATATAACATATTGATATTACATAGCTTTTTTTTTTTTTTTACTTGTACACTGCCTGGGAGTGATGACGCAAA
>OMKL01033215.1:0-13641 GCA_900302295.1 Parasudis fraserbrunneri
TATGCTATCAAGGACACAATCTCTCTTACATTCTCCCTGGCTCTTAGATGTAGTTATATGATATTCATACAAACTGTCCACCTGCCCACCCTCTACAGCCACCCTTGGGAAACTGTGACCAAGGCAGCTATGCAGAAGTATCCTAACCCCATGAATCCCAGTGTCTTTGGAGTGGACGTTCTGAACAGAACCATAGACAAGCAGGGACGCCTCCACAGCAACAGACTGCTCAGCGCAGAGTGGGGCCTTCCATCCATAGTCAAAGCTGTAAGTATGAACAACCGTCCTTTCAGTTCATTTGAGTTTGGCTGTTGTCCAATCTGCAGGTTATACCCATCTAAGTAAAGCAGCAATTGAATACACTAGTTGCAATCTTGTTGATCTTCGTTGTTGTTCTTTCAGTGTAATTGCTTTTGACAAACTAAAAACATGACATTTACAGTGTAGATACTATCCCATAATGGTAGAATGGAAAGTAGACAGAAAACACATCTAAGTTGGTCAAAAGTAAAGAGAGGATTGTTTCACGCCCCTTTGGCTGTGCTTTTTCCTTTGTGGCTGATTGATCGAGTAGGACAAAGCTTGGTATTACCTGTAACTACATGGTGTTCATATGTTCACAGCCCTGACACATCATTAGTAAGACAAGTCAGTGCACCACAAATGAACGGAGTTGTAGCCACTGAGTCTGTCTAGTAGTAGTAAGTCAGGTAAGCTAATACTCACTAGCTAGTGAAGATGACCTTACCCCCAGGGCTATTTCTGTCAGTGGAGGCCTGTTTGCTGTTTGGATCCCTGGCTAGTTTCCTGGCTGTGTCTGGCACATGCTGTACGGGACACAGAGCAGTCATCCTTGTCATTGCAGAGCTGTAACCCTTAGTGGCATGTGATGTAACTCTTCCACACCATGTTAGCTAGCAAAGGGCTCGCGCTTTGTTAGAGTGGCTGCCAAAATACAGTGGTGGTTTTAGTATTTCTTTTGGCAGCTGTGTAGTAGAGTGCACTGACCTCTAGCTTTGCTACATTGTGAAAATGGCCAGCTGATAAGTTTGTTAGGATCAGGGCAAGAGGGTATTTGTATTTCAGTGAAATTACTTAACACTTCAAAAATCGATGATCACAAATAATTTTTTTCATCTCTTTAAAGGATAAGGCCAGTGTAGTCTTATTGTTGTCTTATTGTCAACATAGCCTACGAAGGGACCAAAACCTACAAAGCATTTCTTATACTCAAAATACTTTTCCTACTCTCCTCTACCCTTCGGAGCTCTCAACCAGGAAGCCATAAGTTCCCATTGTATGCTAAAATCATTTCCAGTTCTAAATATCATAATATATTATCATGAAAAACAGGGGCATTGTAGTTATTACAAAATTTACTTCAAAAGGCAACAAGCTCTATCAATCTATCGATTTACAGTAGTAAACAGAACAGCGTTGTCTGAGCTTGCGCATTGTGCATTACACTCGAGTCCAGGAAAATGTACAATGCCCGTGTTCATCGCAACAATGAATTATGCTGACCAAACCAGTAGTAGGGCTCTGTGACTTATTTTAACCCTTTTTCGACAACAATGGAGTTCTATGACCTCTGGATATGAGCTATAATCTGGTGTTGGCTAGATGGATCGTACTTGTAAGTAGGAGAAATCCATTATAGGTTTTGGTCTTGTCGTAGGTTATGTTGACAAATACGAAAAAATTAATTTATTAGACTGGCCTTATCCTTTAAGGTTGAGATGGGACGTGATGTCTCCAGCGAGGTTAAGGTTAGGGTTAAGGTAAGGGTTAGGTTTATAAACAACTTTTAATGTGAAAAATCAACAAAATGCAGATACCTTCTAGCCATGACCGTTTATGATGGATGATCTTTGGAATAAGATCAGATTGTTATGTTGGATGATAGAAGCACAGCGAAAGTGTCTACGTCCGGAAAATATGGAATATACCTACTTGCTTGTATTCTTTATAAGATTTCTTTAAATGTTTTTTTAAGCTTTCAAACGAGGAAGTTGGCTCAAAGGGTTTTTGTAGCCTGAGTATCTTCACCTGGAAAACAAGCCAATTTTAAGCTGTGACCTCAAAATCTCTGAAATACAGTATGTTCTTTGCCTCCCCGTTTGACCCTCTGCACTCAGTCATGACTTAAGTGAATGTGGACATAGTTAGATATTCTTCCAGCACACAGTATCAGGGTTCAACCTATTGAAACATTAGGCAATCAGCTCAGCTGCAGTCCTTTATTGCTAGCTTCTGGCTTAGATCCCTGGGAAGGTCATGGGAGGTAGTAAGAGATGACGTCTATTAATAACAGCACTAAGTCCTGTGACAATGTCTATCACTCTGGCTGGCCCAGTGATCAGCGGGTCATAAATGTAGCCTGGTAATCTGATATTCTCAAACCAAGCCCCTTATGTTTGATATAAGATCTGGGCTCTTTGTAGGGTATGAATGCTGCTGATCTAAGATCATTTTGATTATTTTGTTATAGCAGAGTTTTTTATTGTCCTGTCGTGACCAGCCCACTGACTGGCTAAATCAGTACTTCTGTTCTAGTTTAAAACATGATGTCAGACCAAGTGTTATCAGAATACTGATCACTCATAGAGAACCTTTTATCAAAACTGAAATTCAGATTCACTGTCCAAGCAAAAGGGGAAAGAGTATGTCTTTCCTCTAGACTACTCAGAAGGCAGATTTTATTTCACATTCATCTCTTGGCAGAAAGCTGTGACAAAGTTTGGCATAGAGATGTCTTAACACATGACAAAGGTGTTGCCAGCCAATCCAAACATCAGCTTGAATAGTTGAGAGCATAATATCGAATGCGTGGAACAACATGTCTTGTTGGCGATTCATTTCAGTTGCAGTAAATTGTCTCTGGTTTTCTGTCTTGACTCTTTAGATCATTGGAAACACACGGACATGCACATACATTCAGGAGCAGTCAGTCGTTGATCCCAAAGAGAAGACGTTTGAGCTTCAATCCTCAAATGTGAGTATTTTCATCAAGGCATCCGTACACATGCATGAATAGAATGAATAGTATGCACAGGGCAGGGCGATATGGAACAAGCACAAAACTGTCCAGATCCATGTTGCAATGTGGAGGCTTTGGTGGTGTTAATATTTTGCAAGTGAAAGCGGGATCATGTGGATAATGCCGTTTGAGGTGATGATTTAGGGAGATGCAGAGAAAGGTGTCGCACTTACATGACCTGTGCATGCGTCCTACAGAATGTCCCTCACAAAATGTCCCACGGCGGCAGTCCTGCACACCACGGGAAAAAGAAGAATCATGATATTCAGAAATACTTTTTTTCAATATCGATAAATATCACAACATTTGCTTAGGTATAGAAAATCACAAGTTGGATAATAATTCTCATATTAGACTGCGTGGTGTGATACATGATCTGAAACTGTAATTTTCAATTGACATTCTCAATTGATATTTCAGAAATTATTTTGTGAGAAATCTCACTTAATATTAACTTTTTTTTTATCATATTCCTGATATCAAAATAACCCATGATATGATAAAAGATGGAAGATAAATGATAAATATGAATGCATAATATCTTCCAACAGGTGTTAAACTTTGGTGAATGGATAGCAGGTGTACCTCATCATACAGTCTCCTGGCTGGGTGCTCTGACACAAGCAACAGATCAAGTCACAAAGAACTCATTAGAAACATGGAAGTGACTGCACTCACTTCTTCAACAAACAAAACTTTATTTTATGGCCACATCAGGCTGACGTGTTTTGTCAAAAGCCTTCATGATGCTCTGAGGTAGGCCTGATGTGGCCAAATAAATTTAAAAAAAATAGTAAAACTGAGGTGAAGTCTTGTTTTTTGAAGAGGTGTTGAACTTTGTCAGTCTAGGATTTATATGTGAGAACTTAAATCTTATCCTGGAATGCAGGCTAATGAAAGCCTAATACTTGTCATGTGGACACCCGTTAAATACAGGCCTCCAACCCTCCGGATGAGACGTTAAACCGAGGCCCCGACTCACTACGGTCACAAAGAACCCAGCGAATTTATCGCAAATAGCTGGGGGTTCCCTGACATTCCCGGCCAAATCGCAAATCAGGTGTCTAACATCAAGGCCATCTAATCATCCCTTCTTTCAATTGGCTGATATCAATCCTTATCTCCTGAGCCTTTCAGTCATTGTATGTGTCTTGGCATGGGTGGATGGGACCCAATGCCACACATTGTAAAGCGCTGTATAGATTGGCGCTATATAGATTGGCACTATATAGATTTGGCCATTCATTCATTTTGGGTCCCTCCCAAGCCATACTTTAAGAAGTACTGCCTTACATCATACTTGTTGGGAGATATAGCAGCTTATACGGTTATGTAATGAATTTGCTCTTATAAAGACCTTTTAATTGTTTTCAAAACAGTATCCTGAATATTTCAACCAATAACACTGTCTGTCAAAGCAAGGGAACAACCAGTGCAACCAGTGCAGTGTGCTAAAGGGTAAAACACCTCTGGAATGATGCCTTGCTTGCCCCACCAGCAATTTGTTGACATTTCAGATTTGGGCATTCATAAGGCTTGGCTGTGACATGAGTGAAAATGAATATTTGAACACTCCTCATGTCAGTGAGAGTTGGAACATGGGAGACATTTCATATCTGAACTATTTATGATGTTGATGATATTTGATGTTGATATTTGATATTTGGTTATATTTTCTTTCTGTGATTGATTGTGTAGATCACCTTCACAAATTTGGTGTCTGTGGATGAGAGGCTAACATACAAGCCACACCCTGAGGATCCAGAGAAGTAAGACCTTTTTTCTCTCTATTCAAGTCTTGACTATATTGTGTAGCTATGAATACTATGATATTAGAGATAACATACAGATACGTCACATGCTCTTTTCTTCTTCCATCTCATCTTAAATGCAATAAAATTTGTTTATAATAACGTTGAATTTCCAAGGATTAATTGGGACTGACAAGAGTGCATTAGACATTCCGTGTCTCATATTGTCCAAAACCTTGCCTCCTCAGAACGGTGCTGACCCAGGAGGCCATCATTTCAGTGAAAGGAGTCAGCCTCAGCAGCTACCTGGAGGGAGTTATGGCCAGCACCATCAGTACCAACGCTGGGAAGGTGAGAGAGCCCTCAGAATGAGCATTTTTCCTCCCTCAACGTAACTGTCAGATCTCCCTGGTGTTCAAGATAAAGTTATGACTCTGATCTTGGATAGTTCAGCCTAGTTTGGTGAACATAAACAAAGTCTCTCCCAAAGAAAGAAGAGAGCCAAGTCAAGCTCAGAAATTGCTGAGACGGCATTTATTTAGATTTTTTGCTGTGTGTCAGAGTCCGAAATGGTGTTAGCAACTTACCATTTAAAAGAAGAAGAAGGAGGGTCCAAAATGGGTCTTGGACCTGCTTCTGCTGAGGCCGCCTTGTGGCAAGAGCACTAGTGTATTTTTATAAACCTGGGTCCCAGGGGGAGACTGAATTTGTTAAATTTGAGTCATGGGGTGAAAACAATGTGATAATCCCAATCTTAGAATGTACCTTTTCTTTCCACAGCTCAACTAGGCTCAAGTCTCTCCATATTGATTAAGATACTTGTTAATGTACTTTGTGAAATTTTCTGAATTTGTTGCTATTTATTATAATACAATCAAAATGGCATTTATAGGCTATAGCCTAAATGTTTGTTAGATTTCTGTTCCATGTGAATGCACAATTCCCTTGTGTTATTTTATTCAACTTCATTCAATTATACTTGTATTAGGCTATCTTGTAGACTAATTCTGTATCTTTATTTTTCATCAGGGACGTGAAGCCATGGAGTGGGTGATCAGGCGGCTGAATGCAGAAATAGAGGAACTGGCTGCCACAGCTTGCGGGACCATACGCACACCCATGGCCGCTGCAGTCACAGAGAAATGACCCCTCCCTCTCTCTGCTTATTCCCAGCACTTTGTCTGGGCAACAAATGTCAACTGTGCCAGCATAACCAGCCTCCCTTTATGCTGCTCTAATGCTGTTTTTAATTTTTGTATTGTACCTCAAGGAAGAATCTTTTCCATCTCATGACCTACTATCTACATTAGATATGTTTCATGCAGCAGACAGCAACACAAAGGGATTCTGATGAGTAGTTTCATGAGAGGCTGCCATGCGGACTGTATATGGAGACTCATAGAGAGAGGTGGGTGGCAGCACACTCTGGGACTAGGTTGAACACCTCTGAGAGACCTGCAAGAGAGGCGAAGGTAGAGATGTAGTTTGGGCATCAACTGACTCAGATCCAAGGTGCCAACATGGAAATACAACTCTTTTGACTCAACACTTTAAAAGTATGTTTGCCAGCGGTTATTTGGTCTTGCGTAAGACCGCTCAAGACCAGTAGGCCTACTCTGGCATAAACCCTGTGGGTTCATAGAGAAGGAGGTTTCAAGAAAGACATTGTTTCATGGTGGTATGTATAATGGAGTGGGCGGGGCATGTCCCGGTATGTGCTGAATATTCTGTTGAGAGTTGGCAGAGAACAATGCTTGTCAGGGCGCACAGTCAGATGCAATGCAGGGTGCAGAGTACAGGGAGGTGTGACCAGCTTTTATGATAAGTGATTGGATCTACACAGCCTTATTAATCAGATGGAAGTTATTAAATGGTTCTCAGTCAATTTGATTGTGTGTGAGCCACCCTCTCGACTATGCTTTCCCTCCGCTAACCCCAATAATAACTGGAAAGTCTGTATCAGGTGTCGTTTCCAAGCCTGAATACAAATACTGTATTTATTATTAACTGGTATCATTATTTGCTATTTATCTAACTGACATGAAGGGATCAAGGTGCATCACGTTCTTCTTTGATGAAGTAATGTAGGGGACCATCTCAAATGCAGTGTTTGTAGTCTCTCGGTTGTTTTTCAGTGTAAGGGTTTGAGACAAAGTGCAAAGTAAGAACTTGTTCCAAAGCTTTGTTGATATTGTAGCGTAACACAAGCGGCTGCTACTAGCTTACCCATACTGTAGCTAAATGTGATTACATGCACTTTGACCATTATACAGAAGAATAGTGTTCCCCTTTTGATAATCCAGGGAACAAAATAATACATGGCATTCAACACAAAGAAGCTGCTAACCATGCTGCAAGAACAGAGAATTCATGAATATCATTTTATCACCTTGTGAGAGATCAAAAGTACTTACAACATGCATTTGAGACCGTTTTCCTTCTTAGACCTGCTGTATGGTGATTGTGAGTTTTAGTTTCTTTTCATACTGTTACCTATAACAGTGATATTTATTGAGTGAAAGGAATTATATTGAGGGAGTGAATTGTGATTTGGGTTGACCAATGTGAAGTGTCTTGTTACATGCTTCGTTACAATATGTAATTTATGGCTTCAGTCTATGTGCCATTGATAAAATAACAAGAGAATGTATGGCATATAAAACGCACAGTGGAGAGTTAACCCTCTGGGACTGACCGGGTCATTACCACCTTCCAGAGGCTGTAGCAGGCTCTAAAGCTAGGGTGACGATAATATCATATGCAACTAGAGACCTTTAGGAATATGTAGATGCCAACCATGTCATGCTAGCTTAGCTGGAAAGGGGCAAAACATTGCTCCAAAATTAAGCTACATTTTGAGGTGAAGAATTGGCATGGCCATTTTCACAGGGGTCCCTTTCTGGTTCCTGGCTGTATATGTAACGCTATGTTGGCTGTGAAATTAAGCTAGTGTGGCGTTAGCCGGGAACCAGCAAAGAGGTCCCTTGACCTTTCACCTCAAGGTATCTGAATGCCAATGGGCTCAATGGAACCTTTACATCCATGCTCAATTTATGCTTGTCCCATGTAGTTTAGGGTGAAAACCATATTTTCGCTTTTTGAAAATGTTTAACTAATGGTATCAATCCAAAACTTGCTGCAGCAATCTATTACACATCATTTAAAGAAAATAGGTAGGCTAGTAGGTCTCAGGGGTTATAACAGAAGATATGAGCTCTTGACTCTTACACATTCTACATGTTCCAAACAATGCTAAACAATGTCTGTTATTGAAAAATAAAACCAATCCGGTTAGGAGTTCAATGTGCCGTTCCGCTTATGTGTTAGCATGCAAGTACTTGTACTATGTTTGGCATAGCCAAGGAATATTTATTTATTTATTTTATTGTAAGGGATATATTCTGTTTTATGCAGAATGGTATTCTAGTCAGTGGCACTGAAAGACTTTGTCTAACACTTGTTTTGTGACTATATGATTCTGCCAAAATGTTAGACTTATGTTCTGTGATAAGATGAGCACTTTTGTTGTTTAGAGGTTGAGATGCTGCAGCAACTAAGATGTGTGCATTCCAAAAAGCCAGTGTCAGTTGGGTCTAGTACAAAGAGTTCTAGAACTAGTTGTGTAACCATATGCTAGAGCCACTCACTGCCACATTGTGGCCAAATGCTGAATTATTTTGATTTTCTCCCTTATAATGATAATCAAATGAGGGCTAATGGTGGGGTGGGGGGAAATAACTTTTATAATCCTGTTATTCTATTTGTCAGAATGAACCATTATTCTGACAAATGTAAATGACAAACAATATGGAATATTATCTTCCCTCTCCAAGTGATAGGATCTCTCTCTGACAGTTTTCTTAATGTGGCCATATGTATACTTAGAATGGGGACTAAAATGAGTTTGATTAAAAAGTTCCTGGTTGAGAGAACTGGTCAAATTATTAATGGATGACAAAGAATAAAGTCATGTGAATATAATGTGTAGTTTTATTTGTTTTTATTTTGTGTGTGTACCAATTCGCCATTGGGTGATTGGCCTTTATTTTCCACCTGCATCGAACTTGGGGCATTGCGGGAAGTTGTCCATACTTTAGACCAGCGCCACATGAGAGAATGTACAAGAATCGGGCCTGACTGATTTCCTGGGATGTTGATGGTGTTTGTGAGGCTACAATTACCACTTTTTGTTTATTGAGTGAACAAGGAAAGCAAGTCGCTATTTTGTGCTTTCAGGGAGCTACCTGCAAGGGCCTACATAGACAAGGTGAATTGTTGAGACAGTCAGTGAGCCCTTTGTGAGATGCCAGGAATGTGGACATACTGACATTGTATAGTAATTCTATGTGGCAGGCTAAATGAAGGAGATCATTGTAGTGTGGGGAATTGTCACTTAAAGAAATCAGCAGATTGTCCATTGTCAAGAGAGACACGAAGAAAGAGGGTCTTGTGTGCTGAAAAAGGGAAGTGCAGTACTTGGATGTTAGCAAGAGAACAGATTGTCAAAAGTATCAGAGAGTTCAGTGGAACCTGAGAGGAAATCCAGAAGATCTTTGGACAGAACAGGGAAAGATATTCAAGACAATGGAGAATTCCCATCAAACCGGGCCTAACTGGATCTGAGTGCTGTTAGCCTTGCAAGCCAGAAATATCTGGCAATTGTCACCCATTTTAAAGGAATATATTTTTTATATATTTTGAGAAATACACAATTTACCATCTTCCCCAAAGTCAGACGAGATGATTGTTATCAATTTAATCTCTGTGCGTTAGTTTTAGAGTTGTTGGAAGTTGTATTTCTTCACATTTGATGGAGCTGGGCTAGCTGCTTCCTACTGCTTCCAGTCCTTGTGCTAAGCAAGGCTAGCATGCACCTGGACCTCTTTCTGGGGCTACTGGACACACAGAGATTAAACTTATGTCAATCTTCTTGTCTGACTGTAGAGGAGATGACAAATACGTGTATTTCCAAAATGTGTGAGTGTAAATGTGTAAATGTTCCTTCTGTGCCTCAGGATAGTTCAATCAATATTTGTGGACATGTACACCACTCTGTCTCAAAGCTATTCAGAGAGAACCGTCCAATCAGTGATATCACCTGGTTGTAAAATCTGTGGCTGTATCATAATAAATGGTATATGGTAAATATATATAAAGTGCACTGTTCCATAAACCTCCTGTCATCTCCGTCAGTGGATCTAACAGCGGTGGGAACAGAAGAGCCTAACCTGCACGGGGTGGAGTCTGGTCTTGGTGTTCCCGATGCCCTCTACAGTTGTGATGGCAGCGCCATGAAGCTGGCAGACTGGCAGCAGGCAGGCATTGGCAGAGTAGTAACTAGTGCAGTGGATGAAGGAAAACCTGGGAATCACCTGTGTGGAGCAGGGTAGCGAGGCAGGGTGTAAAAAAAATAAAATAAAATAAAAAGTTTAAAAAAATATTTCACTTTAGTAGAACGTGTAAAGTTTCAGAAGTCTCACCTCTAAATAAGTGCATCTACAAGTAAGTTAGCGACCACTGCTGTCCCTGTCGTCCGCTGTCAACACCACACTTCCTCCCAGGTGTCAGGCTCCTCATTTGATTTCATTCATTTTGGGGACCTAGTCTAAATACCATGCTTCTGTATAAAATAAAGTTTATTATTATTGTCTCATTTACATCGTAATAATAATGTGACGGTGCATACACACGTAACGAGTGGAACCATGTGTCTGGCTGAACCCAAGTGGTTACAGTGACAAGACACCCCCGAGGTTTGACGGAGAGAAAGGATACACGATGGTTTTGGTGCCGGGCTGGTAGCGAGACACCATGACTGTGCAGGCTCCGCAGCCTCCTCCTCCACATCCATACTTGGTCCCTGTTAATCTCACTGGAGAGACAGCGCAGTCAAGGAGATAACACACAGCTTATCCGTCGTATACGATAAATGGTAGAACAAATTTATCGTGGCGATGGCAGTGCGGTACGACAAGACACACATGGTACAATGCCAACAGGGCAACTCAAATACAGTGCATAGAGACAGCACGACAGCAACAGATAGACTCAATATCACTGGTTAATAATAAATATTAGCATAGTAAACAGTGACAATTCAGTATAGTTATTTTGAGCAGCATGGTAATTCTGTCCACTCATCCTTCCAGCAAGGTAGCTAACTATCTAACTCTTGCAATAGTTAAATACCTTCACATACTGTAAATTTTAATAAAATTACTTTAAACAAAACCCTGAAAACACCCCCAAAAAATTTTTGCAGCACATAAAAATGTGGAGTTTCCATTGTTTGGTCTGGTAGGCCAGTGTTTCTCAACTGGTACTCAATTGATTTTGCTCAACCGTAAAAGAAATTCAACAAAAATGTAACATTTTCTCCATGAAATCAGTAGGGATGGGAATCAGCAGGGACCTCCTGATTTCTTTTCACTTATTTTGACACTGGACCATGTAAAATTACAACCTACTTCCAGAGATGAAGCGTATCATGAGTCAGATTTACTTTCCCTGATGCTTCAGTATCTTGCAATACAAAATGCACTGAGCAGCATATTTTTACAACAAAATATATTTTAGGCTCCGGATTACTTGCATAGTCCTAACACATTTATCCAGTGTCAATACCTAAAAAATGTCGCAGAAGACCACTTATGCCCACTGCTTAGACATCACAATCACCCACATCATCAACAACAACAACACCATTAGAAAACATAAAATACAAAAAGATGACAAAAACTATAAGGCATGGAACACAGCAGAACCTTTTTTAAAAGTCACCTCTAATCAATTTTTTCAGACAGGACTTCTCACAATCCATTTGCATTTCTCATTATTTTCATATCTCTCTGCAAACTGTTCAGAGAGAACAGCAGAGTATAGGAACGACTCCTTTCCCATACAGCCTCTGAAACAAACAGGCACAAAGTCAGCAGAGCTACCTCTAGTGGAGTACGAATGTGCATCCCCGACACAATTCAAATAGTCACTGAGATAACTTCACCATGAACAGTCCTATGAATGAGGCACCATCTATGCGAGGCACAACTTCATCTGTTTCACTCTGTCCTCCACCTTTGAGACCGCTCAGACTCTTGAGAGGGTTGTGCTGATTTCACTACAGCAGCGGCTCATATTTTGCCATCTCCTCTTGTGTGATCAGTCAACGTTTTACACTGAATTTACAAGGAGGCAAAATTATTAGGTGTGCCATGTCATTTTTATTCTTGTATAAGTGTGCCGCCGGTGACGCGATATCAAATGGCTTGAGAACCACTGAGGTCAGCTACCTGTAGCCTATCCTATAGATATGCACCTTATATTGGATTAGAGCTTTGGGTAATGGTGTCCTCTCCGTGAGAAAATAAGTTGTACAGTTATCACTCCTCTGCTCTGCTGCGAGTGCTCAACAGCTACGGCAAAACAGTGAGTATCTTTATTCAGGATCATTCAAATCATTTGAGTTTTAAATCAGTAAACAAATTTGATAAGCCTACTTATTGAAAGGTCTAGGGAGATTTCGCACAAAGGATACATCTCTCTCGGAGATAGGTCAATAGCATGGTTTCAGGGTCCGCATGCTTTTCAGTCACCTGTTTTGAGAGAATTTAAAGCCACAGTGCATGATTCACAGACAGTGGTGGAAAAAGAACAGAAATCCAGTAACCCTTTACTTTAGGGGAGCACAGTAACAATGATCAAGTATCTTGAGGAACTAATGAGGAACTATGTTAACAAACCGTTGATTAAGAAGCGTTGAGTCACTCAAGTCTCAAACCTGATGTGTCAGTGCAGGGAAATCCTCCAAGAACGACTTCTACTTCGCTTCCTAATGACATATTCAGTAAAGAGTTTCTACTCGACTCTCGAACCCCCATTTTCTACCAGCTTGCCACTAATTCTAAAAGTTAACTATAATATTTGATCCTCCGCTTTGTTAACATATAGTTCCTCATTGGTTCCTATCATTATTTGAGACCCACAAAGTTAAGTGTTAACCATAAATCCTAAAAGTAGAAATATATTGATCAAATAGTGTGCTGGTAAAAGTAGGACACTTCATTCAAAATTCAAACACTTACTATTATTTGGCGTTAAATGTACTAAAGTATCATATGGTCATGTTCATTCTAATGTCATCTCACTGCTAAGAATTGTTCTACTCTCCATGTAGAAGGGAATGCCGCTCTTTAAGAATTCACATACTGTATGTCATTCCTGTATCTCCGATTAGTCAGTGCCTTGTAATCACTCGTAGGGCTGGGAGGTATACCAAATACTAAGGTATTATGTCATGGATCCATGCAAAGGTATGGCAAAAAGGAAGCTCAGCGGGCCAAAAGTTGAACAATAAAGAAAAAAGGTTCACATTACAGACTGGCAAAGCTCTGACAAAACTTTTACGAGCCCGCAAAGTCAGCCACTAATTCATTGTCAAAAAATGTCACTTGATGACATCTTAAATTCAAGTCTGGGTGCTCAGATCTCCAGCTCAGGGACACAGTTCTTTCTGTTTATAGATATTGACTGAACTGCCCACGATCATTGGAATAGCACAATGTAAATTCTGTTGTAGGGTGGATCTTACCTTTAACTGACTTGGCTCAAACTCGGCAGATAGGTTGACAGTCAGCCAAGCACCCGCATTTGCGCAACAGTTTTGTGTGTGTGGTTTTGTTTCCTAAACCGGTGGTGCAGACCAAGGTCAAAATCTCGACCACTGGTGCTTTATAATAAGGGCCGAGATGTCAACTGAAAAGATTTCCAGACTGAGCGACATGAGCCTCTCCTAAGAGTGACGTTGATGAGAGTGTAACACACTACTGATCGACCAATCAGCCACAAGGGAAT
>OMKL01033225.1:1870-14026 GCA_900302295.1 Parasudis fraserbrunneri
TGTATGTGTGTTTATATCTTTCTAACCGTGCATCAGTAGCTAGAGCGAGGAGGAGGGATTTCTAGGTAACAGCACCAATGTAACAACACCAATAGAGATTCTCGGAAGACAACAGAACTGGAATGGGATTAAAAGTCACCGTCTGCACGGAGGCACATGTTTGCCCCAATCACCTCCATGATGCTCCGTGTTCACAAACAAGCTACGTCATTGCCAATGACCTTTATGGCTCACTGATAAATCATTCAAATTGGCAGGCGGCCGTGTAACGTCGAGATTAAATCGCAGGCAAATAGCGTCTGAGATGAGAGAGAAGGGATGTGGGGTGGAGTGATTGAGGAGAGAGAGGGTGGACACTATGCAAGTATAGGGAGTAGTAGGCTTCATATTTGATCAATCACTGGTCATCTCTTTTGTTATGTGATTATTGTGTGGGGAGAGAAAGAGAGAGAGAGGGAGCATCATGAACTCAATGGATCTCTAGAACAAACACAGCCGGCGCTGGGTGAGAAAAGAAAAGAAAAGAAAAGAGGAGAGGAGACAAGATGAGAGAAGAGAAAAGATCCCTGTAAGATCCTGTTAAGGGTTCCCCACAGAGCCACGAGACGTCGTCTGGCAGAAAGAGGAACTGTCTGTCTGTCTGGTCTGGCAGACCAACCACGAGCTAATGGCTGACCAACAACTAGCTAACAGCAGACCAGGATGAAGGGTTACCTTTGTTTCCACACTGGTGGCCAACAAAAAGGCCCGGACCCAAGTGTGTGTGTGTGTGTGTGTGTGTGTGTGTTAAAGCCACCAGGGTAGATAAGCCCCCAGCTTTAATCAAGCAGAGCAAGGCACTGCCAAGGAGCAGGCTAAATATAGCCTGGCCTATAATCAAACACACAGCGGAGGTAGCACAGCATAGCATAGCTATGGAGCTATATCACCTTGCCTATCACCTCCTCTGCTTCTCCGTGGACCGTATCAAGCACCCAGCCAGCCTCCTTTCACCCGATTCTCCTCCTCGTATCCAGGAATGGAGTGGAGAGAAAACAACCCCACCTAAACTCAGTAGACACCCACCTTTTTTATGTGTGAAATCAGACTTTACAGATAGGGATGGCCCGGCTACCACTTTCTCACTGCCGACACCGATTCCAAGTCCTGAACTTTCAGTGTTGTCCATCCGGAGTGCAAATGTCACAGTAAAGTGCAGTAGCAGTATACAACGTACAATGTACAGGTGATTAAACTAGAGTATATATAATAAGTGACGCTATGGGAGTAGTCATACTGGCCGGCAGTATAACTGGTAAGGGATGTGTACAGGTATAGGTATAGTATGTACAGGTGTGCAAAGGGATATATGGAGGTATATACAAACAGATGTGGGAAAATAAGTAAATAAGTGGGTAAGTAAGTAAATAAGTAAATAAGTATAAGTATATTTTCAGCAGTGTGTTGTGCATGCTATAATGTGCAGGTATATAGATAAGTATATAAAAAAAGGGATTGTATGCAGGTATATTCAAACAGATGTGGATGAATATGTATACGGTAAGTGTAAATATATATGTATATATATATATATATATATATATGGTATACAGCATTAATGTACATGCTATCATACAGAGTTATATAGCCTATAGTTGAGGTAGGTAGTTATGGATACAGTGAAGGCAGTCGGCAGGTATATGTCAAGAAGAGTTCAAGGCGTTCAAAGTGCAGTTCAGAGTTCAGAATTTATTCGTGGGGGGTGGGGGCTGTCATCGTGGTACAGAGTTCAGAGAGCTGAGGGGAAGAAGCTATTTCCTGAGCCTGCTTGACTTGGAACGGAGGTTCCTGTAGCGCCTCCCAGAGGGAAGGAGGGCAAACAGTCCATGGTTGGGATGAGAGGTGTCCTTGACGATGCTGCGTGCCTTCCTCAGACACCGCTTGCGATAGATGGTCTCGATTGCAGGGAGTGATGTACCAGTGATGCGTTGGCCGGTTTTCATCACCCTCTGCAGTGCTTTCCGTTGCAATTGCCATACCAGACTACAATTTAACCAAATTGTATTGATCTTCAGATCTAATCAAATTTGTGAACATTTTGCCCACATTGTATCAAACTTGACAAAGATATTTGTCATACAACAGTGATGTGAGGTGGTATCACCATTGCTGATATGTAAAATATGGATTTACAGCCTGGGTCTGTTGGGACTGGCAATACATGCAACTCTTATCTACGCAGTAAAACACTGTGAAAGTAACGGCAAAGTAGGAACATTTTAAAAGGACGGGTTCCCTTTTCTCGTGTTTCTTCTTTTTTTTTTTTTTTTTTTTAACCCAGGCCCTATTTTAACATTGTCTGGCATGATGTTAACTAGTACAGGCCATAATTTCACTAATCGCTTGAGTACTGAGAAACATTTTTGTGGCATCCTCTCACCAGGTTCTAATACAATCCAGTGGGGCGAGAGTTTTAGCCTTCAAAAACCATGATACACGTCCTTTTCCAAAACAGCTCACATTATAATAAGATGTGTCTTCATATGTTCTGCTGAAGAAATGTTTGCAAACTGTACAGTTTATCAAAAGTTATGATGAGTTTCATAGGCCAGTTATGCATGTAACTGGACAACTTAGATAGCACAAGGCTGATGAAACTCATTATAATGTTTGATACGGTGCACGGTTTGCAACTATTTCCTCAGTAGAACATATGAAGACACAAATGAGCAGACTGTGAGCTTCCTGTTTTGGACATATATCATGGTTTTTGACGGCTAAAAGACTTGCTCCATTGGATTGGATTGGAGCCTGGTGAGAAGTTTCTCGCTACTAAAGTGATCAGTGAAATCATGGCCTATATTAGTCAACATCATGCCAGACAATGTTTAAATAGCTCCTGGCTTAAAAAAAAAAAAAGTGAATCTGTCCTTTAAGCCTTGGCAGAGGTCTGCACTCTACTTCAGTATGTGATTAGAACAGCTTGACACATAGGGCAAAATAAATCCTTCTCACATATTTTCAGTTTGTATTTATCCATCTGATTTACATCTCATTATTGTAAAATGATCAATGCAAATGATCTGTGACAGACTGTTCTATCACCCAGAGACGTATTAGCATGAACATTTGCTGAGTGCACCATTTGCATTTGCAAAACAAAATGTAGACAATGGGAGAACGCCTCCTTGAAATTAGGGCATTATGCTTGGAAAATGTCAAGCATAATGGGAAAAAACAAAAAAAAACAAAAAAAGTGACAGTAGTCGGTGAACTGGTTGTGACAACTTGTGGTGAAGCATAAATAAGCAAGCTGTCACTTCCAGGCAAATGTGTCCTTTTCCCCCCTAATTTGTGCAGAATCATTGTTTGGTGTGGGTTCACTGGTAGAAATATTATGGGACAAGTTTGAGGATATTGTCCTCACTTTCATGCAGAGCTGTCCCATTATTTCATCTCAGACGTGACGTTCAGGGTTCAGGTAAAAAAAACTAAAAAAGTTATTTTGCAGCACACTGTCGATTTAGGTCATAAATCACAAACAAAAAATAAGCCAATGTACAGCTCAGCTGAATTACGGGCAAGTCTCTTTACAGTTTTCTCTTCTTAGCAGGATTCTTTTTACAGTTCTGTTCTGTTTTTCACCTTTGTGAAGAAGATGGTGCATAATGTGCGATAAGAGGGAAAGGAAACAGTTCATGAAGGCCATTTGGATTGCATGCTGAGGAAAATGTAATGTAGAAAACGGGATGTACTGCATTAGCCAATATACCCTTATTATACTATCATGAAATGTGCCATCACTTTATTTCCAAGGATCAAGTTGTCCTCCTGAAAAAAGCAGGGACCAGGATGTTTCCATTTGACTCTGGTTTTAACCTGTCTAGTGCAATTGTACCCATTACAGAAATTGTGATGGGTGAAAATGAGTGCAATTGTGAGGCTCGTATTTCAGAGATAGGTCATAAAAAGATCGGATGATGTGGTCATGTAGCCTTCGGTGAAATGTTTGGTATGTTCGCCTTACACATGGGATGCAAGTCACACCTCTGTCTTATTCCCTCTCCCTCTCACGTACACACACATATATAGAGCAGTTGGTTGGGGTCATTTGGGCCTAGTCATAAAGTATAAGATGGGCAACCTTTTCAGGCCAAGCAGTATCCTATCTGTCATGTTGCAGGAAAATGGCCACCTGGGATTTAAGCAGCCTGATGGCCTCTCAGCCAATTGATCCCTTGGCGATTCAAAGAGAGGCAGCGGCTCTTACCCAATCTGCCCCTCCCTCATGCTCTGGGCTCGGACATGAAAGGGCTGTGCTCCACAGGACTGTGGCCAGAGCCCTCCGCAAATCGATACCTCAGAATATCGCCCCGAAGGTCAAAAAATAAACTTTCATTGTGTCAAAATCAATCGGGGTTGACAAGCGGTAAAAATGGCTGTACCTAATGACAGCACACTGACACTGAAATCGCCAAGACAGGGATGGGTCTGTGAAGCTCTGGGAGCTGGGAATCAATAGTGATGATGTTATGTTTTGAAAATAATGGTTTACCAGAGTTAAAACGATTTGAACAAACAGTGTTTCATGTAACTCAACAAAGCACAAGAGAAGATGGAATCTGACAAAGCCACATTGTTTGGTACACTGTTCTTTTTGTTTGATGTTCTTTATAAAAATGATGTTAATTGGGCTGTTGGGAGTGAGATATGCATTGTAAGGATTTTTGTAAGATCAATTGTCCGAACAGAATTACAATTTCACATTGTGCTCTGGCACGGAACCTCCTAAATAGAACAATGCTCCCTCAAATTCTCCACCTGACATTTCAGCTTCAAACAGGAGAAGCTAATTGTATAAAATAATACTGTGTTGAACAATGGCAGTTTAGATAAAAATTAATTGTACATTTTTTGGTCAATAACTTTTTTTCAAGTTTGGACTGCAACTGAATTTTTTTTATTGATCTCTACTCACTCTCTTTTTTAATTTTTTAATTGACACAATGGGACGTACAACAGGTTCACCATTCCAACAACAGTAACAAGGCAATGTATGCTTGAAGTAGTGCACAGATCATAATACATAAAAAGATAAATAAATAAAAATAAAAAGCAAACATAAACCAAATAAAATAAAATAAATTACCAATCAAATTCATTATATAAGGCTCTAGTTTTCACAGCTTTAGAGTTTGTGCAGTATTTCATCATGTCCAGGTAGGATTTTAAGTAGGACATGAAGACAGTAAGGTTGGGTTTCTGTTTCGCAAATTTGCTGGTGTGAATATGGAATTTTGCTAATAATGACATAAGATTAATAACATACATTTTCTTGACAGGCATTTCATCAACAAAATAAAAACAACAAAGATAAACAAATAAATAAAATAAATTCAACTTTGAGTTTGAGGTGAGTATCTAATTTTCTGTTTAAAAAAAGAGTAAGGTCTACCAAAAAGTCTGACTAAAGGTATAGTCCTAAAAAAGATGAGTTGTTGTTTCATCTGTGTGGTGACAGAAGGAACAAAGAGGGTCAACATTTAGCCTATATTTTACAATAACTGAATTAACTGGATAACACCTGTGCAATATTCACCTCTCCCACCTTCTTTGAAGCAAAAATATTCAAATTATTCCAATCAAATACAGGAGCAGGTAGTTAGTTTTTATACTCAAAAAATGATCTGAATTCCCTATGTATAATTCTGGTGGAGTAGTTTGATGTATAATATCTCTGGTTGCAGATGACAGCAGAATTTTAATACCTAACAGAATAGCATCAAAGAAAACACAAAATTCTCTAGGGAGAACAGGAATGTTATATTCTGATAAGAATTCATTAAAAGTAAACATATGACCTTGTTAAACAATTGACAGACAAATTGTATGCAATTATCAACCCAATTCTTTAAAAATAATGATTTGCATTTGAAATCCTGGTTATTCCAAAGGGGGAAAATTATGTTTATATACCAAGGACCAGCATAAGAGTAACTTTACTGTTTATGCAAATTTAAGTTTTACAGGAAGCTTTTCTATATTGTAATTACATCTTAATAAAAAAATAAATCCTCCTAAGGCTTCAAATATATATATGTTGAAATAAGTTCCATAACAAATTTGGATTTTTGATCCACTTAATTTTTAAAGTGGAATGTAGAGTGTGAAAGTCTAAACAGATGAGCTTTCCTTTTCCAGATAAAATCAAACAAGATCTTGTACATATTTGTTCAGACATCTTTTGAGACATAGAGTGCTGAACAAGCATAAACAAGGCCCTCAACTTTAGAGGTCAAGCTCGACCAGTTTGAATCCATAAATTAAATCTTTGCTGTAATGAAGAAATGGATTAATTAAAGTTTTCTCTCTTTCCTGAAATTTGGTCTTTAACGATGATAACACCAAGGTATTTAACTTTAAATTTCACAGGAATTTCTAAATCACTGCAGGCCTTGATGGGAAGCAACTCACATTTGTATAGGTTAAGTTTGAGACCAGAGGCTGCTGAAAATCAATTTGAGATCAATTTGAGATCTATCCTATGAAAATCGAATTGTATCACCTGCTAGCTGACTCAGAGAGATTACCTCTCCTGCTATTGAAATACCTTTTAAGCTTACTTAAAAAAAAAAAAAAAGTAAATGTAACTGGCTAAAATTCGCATGGGAAGTAAAAATAAATATGGAGAGATGGGACAGCCCTGACAGATCCCCCATTCCATTCTAAATCTCTTCGTAGCATAGGTGTCATTTATGCTGGGGACGCTGGGGACATGTCCCCACCAGTTTTTGAAATGGCCAATTTTGTCCCCACCACTTTTTAAAAGTATAATGTAACCTGTCAGTGTAAATCCTGTATGAATATATCTACAGGTGTTGATATTGTCCTGAAAGTTGTGGTTAGGCTGTAGTCTGTTACTGTAAATCCTGTATCTACAGGTGTACATGGTACTAGTGTATTGCACGCATGCATGTGTGTATGTGTGTGGGGGGGGTCGACCGAATGTTTTTTTTTTATCTGAAAAAAGTGTCCCCACCACTTTTCAAAACAAAGTGATGCCCTTGCTTCATAGTTCCATGGGGCAATTTAATCAAACTATTCCCAAAAGCATATAAGGTGTGTATTGATTTTTTTTTTTTAAGTGTTCTCCAAATGCAAATAAATCAAGAGCTTTAAACGGAAAATGGATGCTCTATAGAGTCAAAGGCCTTGCGAAAATCTAGAAAAAGAATGAAACTATAATCTAGTACTAAATCTGAGTAGTCTAAGATATAAAGGATGAGTCTTATAGGATCAATTATGTATCTACCACAAACCTCCTTTGGGATTCATCAATAATGTAATTTAGGACTTTCTTTAATTTATTAGCTAGACATAATGCAATAATTGCATAATCATTGTTTAGTCATGTCAATTAACCAACATTAAGACATTTTTCTGGGGCTTTGGGATTAGAGTAATTAAACATTGGCATAGTGAGGGAGGGAGTTCTTCATTGTTGATACTCTCAATAAAAATATTGAGCAAAAAGGGGTCAAGCTCTGCTGAGAACATTTGATAAAATTCAGAAGTCAACCCATCTATTCCAGGGGATTTGTTTAATATAAGTTTCTTAATAGCATCCTTAATTTCTACAATAGTATTGGATTGTCAATAGTATTGATTGGAGTATCACATATTGTTTTGTTAACATCTCCAATTGTCCTAAACTCACCTAAATAATAAAAAAAAATCTTCCAGTTCAGCTGTTGATATTCATATACTGTAGAGTTTTATAATAATTTCCACACATTTTAGTGATATCTTTTGGATTGTCAACAGCTGTGCCATTTAGGGAAATGTCTTGTTATGACATTTTTGTTTTGTGTTTGTTGCTCGTTCCCCCTCTTCAATCCACTTAGCCCTTGAGCATATACAAGCTCCTTTGGCTTTGCTGATATAACTGAACTAGTTTCAGTTGCAGTGTTTGCAATTGTGCTCTTTGAATCTCAGACATATTTTCAGGCAACAGAGAAAATAAGGAAATTAATTCAGCAATCAAACAAACTTCTTATTTTTTCTTATCTTTCTTCATATTTGCACCTGTTTCCATTCAAATTTCCATAACACAAATTTTAAAAGCTCCCAATATTTCCCATAAGCCTTTTCACTTTCTGCCATTTTCAGGTACTCAGCTATCTTATTTTTAATAATTAAAATTAGAGAGTTATTAAGTAAGAGTGAATTATTGAGCTTCTAGTAAGCAGGAGTCATTTTATTTACTCTATTTGATGACATATTCAAAATCAATAGAATGGCTTTATGGTCTATTAGATGAGTTGGAATAATAGAAAATCAACTTTATAATGTGGGTTGGATAAGGATTCAGAGATTAACCAAAAATCTATTCTTGACTGTAAAGAGCCAGACTTGTTTGTCCAGGTAAATTCTTTAGAGTTGGGATTGCTGAATTTCTCTATATATCAATTAAGCCTCTCTCATTCACAAAATCAATCATACGAGAGTTTTCTTTATGTCTACTCGGCCATCTATCATCATTTACAGTAACATTGAAATCTCCACCCAAAATAATCTTAATATCTGAGAATCTTTCTAAAAGAGCATCTATATTAGTGTTTAACGTTTCTAACAACTCCTTGTTTACCTTACCATTGTTATAGCCATAAACATTACCAATTAGGAATATCTAGTTATCTTAAGAAAGAACCATACGAATGTAGTGTCCATATGGGTCAGATTGAGTGAGGATGATCTTCCCACTGAATTTGTGTTTCAAGAGTTAGTGTTCCTGCTGAGCGTTGATATCCATGCAACAGTCCTCCCCTCATTGCAATTTCCAAAAGTTATAGTCTTCAACAACAGCATGAGCTTCCTGGCTCAGACATTTTTTTTTGCATAAAGAAATAATGCCTTTCGTTTAGTAATGTCTCTCAAATCTTGAGCATTAACTGAAAAGAACTTTATAAAAGAAATTATTATACAAAACAACTGTCACTGTAACCTGAAAGTTGGTTATGTGCAGAAAGCAGAACTTATCCTCTTAGCAGAATCCAAATGCAGGCATCAGATCAGTCAGTGTATCTCCTTGTTATCCACAAAGGCTCTCCCTCCGACAAAGTAAGCTATCTTCTTCTCCTGACGAGCTTGCTGGAGATCTACACACTCAGATCTCCCACTACTCCAAGAATGACATGCAGCTTCGTTAAAGCGTTGTAAGCCTTCAGTAGATAATTGCCCCAGTGGCCACCCATGGAGTAGGATGGAGAAAAGTGCTTAGTAATAGGAAAAACCAACACCATGTCTGTCAAAGAGCCAATTAAGCTTATGGTGCAAGAATTTCCATGACTCCATGAGATTGGCTTTCAAAAAGGTAAGGAAAGAATGGACACGGGAGAGGAGGAGAAGAAATATTTGAACCTGCTGTATTTTACTCTTGTTCCTAGCCATCACTGGTTTGAAGAAAATAGACAGGTGCAGAAAGAGATTAACCAAAAAATGATCTGTTCCAAGTCAGAGTCAAAGTTTCATATTTTCTTTCAGAGCCTTTGGCCAGAGGTGGGGGACTCGACTTGACTCGAGTCAGACTTGGGTTGCAAATTTGAGGACTTGGTCCGTGGGCGCTCTACCTTGCTGTATGATTTTTACTATTTTGTGTGCAGTTAGGGTTTAATTGTAATTTGGTGATTAATGGTCTATTCCACAATATTAGCTTTTGTGGCACAATGTTAGGCTGATGCACAGAAGATGTCAGAAGACAAAGTGTAAAGTAAGATGTCAGAAGACAAAGTGTAAAGTAAAAGCTCGGTGAGTATTTACCGAGTCTGATACACGCCACCCTCCTGCTCTTTTTTCTCTCATCAGAGTAGAGTTTTTCAACATCACCAGGAAACTTAGCCTAGGATTGTGCCACAAAAGTGCATATCATGGAAAACCATTATTCACCAGATTACAACTAAACCGTAACAGTACACAAAGTAGTGGGACTCCTACAGCCAGTTAGAATGACCACAGAGCAACCCCTATGGACGCCACAACGAAAAAGCCTTAGAACACCATAGGCGAGCCAGATTGAACACTGTGGATTTGAAATAGTGTCTGTCCAAAATATCAATACACAATCTCCAAAACCACTTTTGGGGCTAAGTTGAAAAGAGTTAATGGGTTACTGTGGGAATAACTAATGAGAATAATAACCGATAATGAGTTCATGAGGGTGATAAAAATGCACAAATTTGCCAGTTCATTAATTTAGGAATTCATCCTTGTTACTTTTACAGGTATGTGTTTGATGGAGCACTAATGAAAGGCCTGCTGTCAATGGGGTTATGCTGAGGATAGGAGATGATATGCTCCAGGTACAGGTTTTTAGGTGTAGTATAATGATAATAATGTTGAAGTTACTATTCTTTCAGAGTGTGCTTAGTAGAAAATCCACAGACCATGTGAACAGAGAAATTCCTAGGCAGTAAGGCATTATTAACTTTAGCAATAGACCCAAAGTGAACAGAGAAATTCCTGGGCAGTGGGGGATATTACCTCAAACAATAAAATAAGAGCTACTGTACGGGATCTCCATCCACAGGGAGCCTCTTTTGAATGTTTCTTTCCAAGGATAGCAAAAATGTCAGAACTAGTTGGAAAACTAAACTCCAATATTTAAGTCTACAAGGAAGGAATTTATATTTCTCGTTCTGCATTTGTACTGTTGTGTGGAGATGCTCCTCTTCTCTAAGCTGGCTCCGTCCGCGAGAAATGAGACCATCAACTGGGGAAATAAACATGGAAATGCCCAGAGGGCTTCATCACTCAAACTTCTACCTGTGTTCTCCTCTTTGCTAGAAAATGCAGAAATATTCATTACATGCTTGAAGAGTTTTCACTTGCAGCTTTTATTGATCTAGCCTTGCCTGTTTCAGTGCCTGTATTGATTTCCTTGACTGGTTTTCACATTCTGTAACAAGCCACATACTGTGCTGGATTGCGAATTCCCTGCACTAAGCTCACCCCTATATGTCCGGCAATGTCATACTGAATCAAAATGTTACGCACACACACACACACACACACGCAGACACAGACACAGACACATAGCCATGTTTTCATGCGTTGTGGGGACATTTTACAGACTTACATTCATTCCCTAACACCTTACCCTAACCTTAACCGTAACGACTACATGCCTAACCCTAATCCCAACCCTAACCTTAACCTAACCCTAACCCTAACCCTTACCTTAACCCAACCCTTACCTTAACCTAACCTTAACCTAACCTTAACCTTAACCTTAACCTAACCTAACCCAACCTTAACCTTAACCTTAACCTTAACCTTAACCCAGAGATGCTCACAAGTCCAATTCAAGACTCAATTCTTTGGTCACAAGTCCAAGTCAAGTCTCAAGTCTTTGAGGGGCAAGTCCAAGTCGAGTCTCTTATGGTTGTAATGAGCATTCAATAATAACTGTAACCTAATTTTCAATAACAGTACAACTGTATTGTATAATTACACTGGGTCTCCAACTAATGACCGCTTATAATCTACTGTAAATTAACACATCCCTCTAGCCTCTCAAACCCAGTGTAATGGTAACCTAATAAGCCTGTAATGTTACGTGGTCAATAATAGACCTGTAACCTGCCCAGCCGACGTTAATAATTAACGCGGTCTTTCTCTCTGCTTAACGTTAGCCAGCAGATGGTGGCAGTGGAACGTGGATGATTACCGGCCATTTTTATCGTCAGGCGCATAAAGCAGGCGCTCTATGCGACAGATAGCTTGACGTGATACCGCAGACGCTGCATTTAGCGATTCATTTGTTTGGGCCTTGTGTGAAGTTGTTATAGCCAAAGGTTATTACAAATGGCAGAGCAGCTGCAGGTGTGCTGACATGGTGTTGTTGCTGCAGCTTACAGTCATCTGTGGCCACGTGCACTAGATGAGTAAGGTTACGCATTATAATAAGGGAAGGGATGACATTCAGCTCGTCATTTCCTTCATGTTAATGCGCCAAAAAAATGAAATAAAGTTTGTTCACGAGTCCCAAATCTCGAGTCCGAGTCGAGTCTCAAGTCTTTTGAGGACGAGTCTCAAGTCTCTGTGTGTGTGACTTGAGTGCGACTCGAGTCCGAGTCTCAGACTCGAGTCCCCATCTCTGTCTTAACCTAACCTTAACCA